>KZ071549.1:106689-117789 GCA_002091845.1 Anopheles cracens | reverse complement strand
TTTGAAACAAGATTCGAAGTATGAATAATGTGTTGAATATTAATTTTTTTTGAAAATTAAATGAATTAAAGTTGCATAATAGACAATATGCTATCTTTAAAACATTAAAAAATAGATTATTGATTCGTAGATGTCAAGTTTTTGTCATAGAGATGAACTTGCGCCTAAAAGTATGCAGTCAAAATTACATCAACTCAATCTCAAGGCTAATTAGTAATATTTCCCACTAGAAAACTGAACTATAAACTCCAACTGCCTTCAAACGCCTTTTGCATTTAACAACATCATCCCTCAAGCAACCAATCAATAGTTGTAGGTTTCCTACGCAACGAACCTCGAAGCGTTCTAAATTCGTTCGTCATCGAAACGAACGAACCCTTCCGCGCTAATAGTTTGCGGTTCAAAAACGTCGAACCGCTCGCCTCGAAGATGTGTCACTCATTATCCAAATTAATTCACCGGCTGTAAACTTTCGACACCAGAACGGAGGCCGGAGCTCTCCGTCCGTGAAGCCTCACCGTGAGGCTAATTGCTGCGGTAGATGTAAAAACTTTTGCGCCGTGTGGTCGAAACGGTCGCCCCGGAACCCGTAGACCTAAGGAATAGGGATGTTTAGGAGAGGGAGACTCGTCGTGCATTGTTTTGGTTACCTGTATGTGCGTGATTTTTTCACTCCCATACCAGCGCCCGCTTCGAATCCGAAAAGGTGTGGTCAATTGGGGGATTTTTTGCACATACCCAGATTGAAGCAACCCAACGATGGAGGAACTCCCCCTAGAACACACTCATTTGGCATTCCGACGGGATATTACTTTGTTTGCCTGCTGCCCGTTTTTGCCGGGCCGTTCTCACCACTTTGCGGTTACCTGGTACGGCAGAACAGAGCGAACGGCAAATTGCAACCAATCTCCGATACGGCGATACGAAGAGCTTCCCTCCGCTACTAAGGTACCGTCGAGGTTGGGTTAATTTTTCCGTCCGAGAAAGCGCATCACGTCCGGGAATGCTACATTATACCATCGTTCTCCCATGCGCAACAAATATCAAGTGAGTGCGTGTGTGTCTGGCTGAATGGAGCTGAGTTCCGTTTCGCTGCAAGAATCTGCCAGCACCAAGGCCACCTGTACTCCGACTTGTTACACCGAATGGTTGCAGGGTAATGGTAAGCAGTCCTTGAACTATCCATTTCCGGTTGCTCCGCCGGGTCCGATAGGAATTTGCTCGGTAGAATGCACGATGGGTGAAGAAAAATGATATTCCCGGTAGGATACACGTCGAATGTGGGTCTCGCACGAGAGCATGTTCTTCCTCGCTAGAATCCTACGTGGCTGCTCACAGGTGGGAACTTCGTTGCACACAATACTTGGCACTGTTCATCCAAACAATGAACGAAAAAACTACTCAGCCTTGATGCCCAAAACATTTTTTTTAGCATCACGTTCGTGATATTTCCTATTATTTGACGGTTACTGCTGGTGCCACCTGGTGTCAAATGGCGAAAGCTGAATGTTGCGCCACTAACAGTTGGCGGCGTTTTCAGCTGTAATATCATAATACAGTCAAATGAACATCGGAATACCAGTTCTGGGTATGGCATGAATACCGTGCTTATTTCGTAACACCATTTTGACCCCGCACGACGTTGCGTCAGATCTTAGCTCGGATGAACTAGGCCTTTTGCGCTCCGGCGTCTAACACATCCCGATCCTAACCTCAACTCGCACGAGAAAGAATCCCACCAGCGCAGCCACCTGCACGTTGGCCGGAATTCCTTCCGACATACTGTCCGGACTCCGGAGCTGCGGCGGACAGCAGACAGCAGCAGATGGCGCTGGAAAGAATTCATACCGATCTCACCTGAATTTTTGATGAACCCGTTAAGCATGTGTGAAGAAGCGTAAATAAATAATCAAGTAAAAAGCTACCGGTGCCGACGAGACGGGCCCCGATCTTGCCCGAATCCTGCGTACCGGCAGTACATCGACTCGGTCGTACTGAGCAGACCGCCGTGCGTGATGAACAGCCGCACGTTCGGGTGCGCCAGGATGTCGTCCTGGGGCCACCACGCCTTCACGATCACGTTGGCCGGCCGGTTCGGGAGCGTTTCGTCCTCCCACTTCCACAGCACCGTCTGCTTCAGGCCGGCGAACACGCGCAGTATCGCCTCGCGCTTCGCCACCGGCAGCTGCTTGCTCTGGATGTTCGAGCCCATCGAGAAGTAGATCACACCGTGCGGCGCCTCGTCCAGCATCTTCTGGATGTCCTCCGGCAGGGGTTTCGGCTTGCGGTTGACGTGCATGCCGCCGACCTCGACCATGTTCGGCACGTACGGGCGCGGATAACTCAGACTGAAGTGATTGTTCAGCAGCACCAGGGAGACGGCGCTACGGCGGAGCTCCTCCAGCGGTGGCTTTGGGTCCGGGAACGCTGCCTCGTACATGGCACTCTGCACCGGGAAGTCCAGCACGTGTCCGAGCACAGTATCCATGACCGTCATCAGCATGTTCCCGATGCGCTGCACGAATGACATCCGGTCGGTGAAGCTCAGGAAGGGATGCGGCACGTACGAGTTAGGCGATGGCGTTCCCACCATATCGTTGGTCCAGCGAGAGGCACCGAAGGTGGACAGTGCCACGCACGGTGCGTTGAAGCGATGTGCAAAACCTGTTGTTGCGCAGAAACATTACAGTACATCAGCAAACATGAGCAAGAGTCACAGTGGGCGCTGGCGCCTCTTACCCAGATGCGCATCGTTCAAGAAACTCTCCATGATGACTAGATCGAACTTCTCGTTCGAAGCGATCAGCTTCTTCACGTTCGGGTGTTGCAGTGTGTGGTTCGCGAGAATCTGTCCGAATTTGTTCGTCAGCGTTATGCTCTCCCACACACCCTGGTCGGCCATGTCGAACATGTTCGGTACCAAATCTGCAACAACACGTGAACGCACAGAACATTATCTTCGCTTCATAACGAAACATTCCCTTCGTAGCGGTAACCCACCCTGCACAATCTCTGCCGACCCGGTGGTGTCGATGTCACGATAATTTTTCAACGGTTTCTTCTGCGGGAACGGGTTGATCACGGTCACCTGCACAGGAGAGCAAACAACGCTATCAATGCGCCGCCCGCAATCAGCTGATAAAGCTCGCTCTTACCTCATGACCCCGTCGGGCCAGCTCCTTCATCAGCGCCGATCCGACGATGTAGTGCGACCGGGCGGACGTCGGAAAGACGGCCAAAATCTTGGCCCCTTCCGTCGGTGCCGGTGCGTAGGCCAGCAGGCACATCGTGGCACATACCAGTGCCACGGTCGCCGTCCGCTTCAGCTCCATCGTCGAGGTGTTCTCACAAGGTCGTGTGGATGAAGTATGCCTCGTGCGCCACGCGACCGACAAACTTTTGGAAACGTCTCGCTGCGCGATGTTACTCGAACGAAATGAAATAGGAAGAGCCGGTAGCTTTACGGATGTTTCGCTCCATACGGTTATCTCGTACTGCACTATCGGGCGGACGCAGACATAAGCACAATTTTTGTTCGTCTCGTATTTCAAATTTTATTGTTAATTAGATTAGTTAATTTTAAACAAATATTCTGGCTCTTTAGATTTGACCTTCAATGCCAAAACATTCTTTTAAAACCTCGTATTTTTACACATTTTTCAACTAATGGATTTAGGTACGAATTATAGTACCATGGAAACGTTTTATACGTGGTTGGGAAGGAAATGGTTGTGAAGAAAACAATTGTTTGACCGCGGCTTATTTGACCGCCCCATAGTGCGTTTCGTACTTCGATGGTACTTCGATGGCCTCGAACGAACACTTGCCTAAGCCGGCGTGCTTCCCTGTGTTGGTGTTCGCGAGGCAAAGCCGGTTGTTTCAGTGTACCGAAATGTTTGTCCCGAAAAACTCCAAACAATCTATCTCCCACCCCAAGATCACGATGATCGTTATTGCTTTCTTTTTTTCTTGTTCATCTAATACCTGTTTTGATGTTTATTTGGGGCTAGTGAACACGAGTGAACTTTCAATTCATCGGCAGAAGTGGCAGGGTATCTCAACACGAACTCTTATTCGAAAAATATATTTATTTGTAACTGATTAAAAATAAATGTATCTACTCATAATACTGGTTTTCAAACGAGCATGCTGAAACAATAACAGAAAATATTCAATACTTCAAAATGCTGAACAGTAAACCGTCTTAAACAATGTAAATAATGCAATAAAACAAACTTCCCCATTTCCTCGCACCATCTCATTCGCCCCGTCCAGCTAAATCAATTGCCCGGGCGTCGACTGTTTGCCTCGGACGCGTAAACGTTTTCCTAACACTTCGGCCCGGCGAGATAAGCGGCAGCACATCAGCCCGGCACCAATGTGTGCCATTGCCAAGTTCAATGTTGATTGAAAATACCGCAGCAAAACGTGATCTGCCGGCCGAAACGCTTGACAGAAACGCTTAAACATCACACGCGCGTCAGACGGTTCCGTCTTGTGCGCTTAAAATAGGCGTCTGAACCACGACCACGACACTGAGAAGGCCACCGCAGACGCTCGCAGAAAGCTCCACACAGCGGATCGCACTTGGTCGAGGGTGCAATGGCACGTCAGCTCGATTTACGCTTGCCGTGCACAAACAAACAAATATAGATGGACACACAGGCGACGACACCCATCAAAGGCCCATCTACAAGGTGAAAGCTTCGCTAGCACCACTTCACGAGAAACTGTGCGACAGGCGTTTGTTCTAATCAATGGCGCGATGACGAGAGAGTGAGCGGCAGAGAGCTTCGAGATTCGTCGAAACGCTTGATCAGGTAGCAACCTTTCCTTGTCGCATTCACGCTCGTGATAAGAACGCGCTAACTCGCGCCTGAACCGACTCGTAGTACGCGCCCAGTCCGCAGTGTGTACTAATCAACGACGGCGTGCGGTTCGGTGCACCGGTCAAAAGTGCTCCAAAAAAGGGTTGTGCCAGTAGGGAGATAAGACGTTCTAGTGTAACTTTAACCTTGACACACACCATGGTGGCTAAGTGTCTTGGCGTTTTGCTGGGTCTTCTGCTGGCCTTGGGATGCTCACCCCAAGCGGAAGCGGCCCGCATTCTTGGCATACTGCCGTCGGTCGGCCGCTCGCACTACATCATTGGTGCTGGGTTGATGAAGGCACTGCTGGACGCGGGCCACGACGTCACCATCGTCAGTCCGTACGCCATGAAGGGTGCCCCGGCTGATCGCCACCGGGACATTCTGCTGCCGGAGCTGGCCGCCGCCCACGACGTGTCCGGTCCGGATCTGTTCCAGTACAAGAGCGCCCCGAACCTGTTCGTGCTGTACCTGGTGTACAACGAGATCGGGCCCCTGTCGTCGGAAGCTCTGCTGCAGCATCCCAAGATAGTGGCGTTGATGGAGTCGGGAGAACGGTTCGACGCGGTCATCGTCGAGTCGTTCGCCAGCGAGGTGCTGTACGGGCTGGCCGAGCATTTCGGGGGCCAGCTGTTTGTGTTCTCGCCGTTCGGCGCGTCCATGTGGACGAACGAGCTCGTGGGGACGCCCTACCCGTACTCGTACATCCCGCACACCTTCCTGAGCTACACGAACGAGATGAACTTCTGGCAGCGGTTTGCGAACGCACTGGTCGGGCACGTCGACAAGCTGTACTATCGCTTCGTCTTCCTGCCCCAGCAGGAGGCGATGTACCGGCGGTTCTTCCCGCGTGCGAAACTCACCTTCCAGGAGACGCTCGACAGTGTGCGGCTCGCGTTCGTCAATCAGCACTTCACACTCAGCTACCCCCATCCGTACGCACCGAACATGGTCGAGATCGGTGGCATCCAGATCCAGCCGCCGCAGGAGCTCCCGTCCGACATCCGGAAGTACATCGACGAGTCGCGGCACGGTGTCATCTACTTCTCGATGGGTTCCATGCTGAAGGGGCGCAACTTTCCGGAGGAGAAGCGGGCCGCGTTCGTCAACGTGTTCCGTGGGCTGAAAGAGAACGTGATCTGGAAGTACGAGAACGAAAGCCTGCCGGAGCGGCCGCAGAACGTGCTGATCAAGTCGTGGATGCCGCAGAGCGACATACTGGCCCACCCGAAGGTGAAGCTGTTCATCACGCACGGCGGGCTGCTCGGCACGACGGAGGGCCTGTACCACGGCGTGCCGATGGTGGGCATCCCGATCTACGGCGACCAGGAGCTGAACCTGGCCCGCGCGGAACGGGCCGGGTACGGCGTAAAGCTCGACTACGACACGCTCAGCGAGGAAACTATCGTGGCCGCCATCCGGACGGTGCTCGACGATGCGGCGTACGGCGAGCGCGCCCAGACCATCTCCAAGCGGTACCGCGATCAACCGCTCGGGCCGGCCAAAACCGCCGTCTTCTGGGTAGAGTACGTACTGCGGCACGGTGGCGCACCGCAGCTCCAGTCGCCCTCCGTGCGGTTGTCCTTCGTCGAGTACAATCTGCTGGACGTGTATGCGGTAATGGCCGCGATCGCTTTATCAGTGCTAATTGGGTTCGGTGCGGTCGTGAAGGCGCTCCTGCGGCGGTTAGGGATTGTCAAAGCGCGAACGCGTCCGGTAGCGGGTAAGAAGAAGCATCAGTAAGAGGGCTGCAGCTGGTTGACAACAAACGGCCTTTGCCAATTTCGACCAATCTGCCAAAGAAGATGAAACGTTAGAAAGAAGCCTGAAAGGGGTAGTACAAAATCCAAAAACCGATTGCTTTGATTACTGTTTTGTTTATGTGTTGGAACCCATCAGCACAAAACTCCAGCGACATAGGACAATGCTCGTTGGTGTTGATAAGAGTCGGTTTGATGGATAGAGCTGGGTCAGTGGGTTGCCGGCGACGCAAAATTTGACCACGCGCCAAGAAGGTGATAGTTTAGATATACGCAATGAGGTGATGGCGCTGTAGAGGCGTGCGCGATAACAACGAGGTGCGGCTTGTGTCGGTGTGTTTGAGAATCTGCCGCGAGTGTGACGGTCTGTTTGCACTTTGATCGATATGATTGACTAAAAATAAACGAAAAACCGCGCTTGCGGGAACGGATCGTACCGGTTGCGAACGTTATCGGGCGTGTGTGAACTGTTTGATTAGGCAATCTCGATCTGTTTGTCGGGTGGCATGTGTCCTTCGCTTGTTTGGGTTGTTGTTTAATGTACACATTAATTCTCTTTGATATAAAAAAAATAGCAATTTAGTACTTTTTCAAGCTGTTTTGATCGTTGATTTGTTATGCAAGGTAGCGTTCTAGAAGCATTTAGTTCTTCGTTTGAGAAATAAGTTTAACATCATTATTTTACTTTCTATAGACACGCTGTCGCGCAACGTGTTTTGACACAATGAACCACCCTGCCATCCCCTCGAATGATTAATGGCTTGCTGACGATCTTACCGTGCGCCGCGACTTAAAATGTAGCTCTGAGAGATTGGTTTATTTTCTCTTATTTCTGCCCTATACATGACGTCATTTTAAGTGAGGCACGTGAGGCTATACCATTGTAACCATAAAAGGATTCATTCACAAAAGAAAGAATGTGTGAAAGAACCTCATTGTATTTAAGAATCAGCATGATAGTATGGCAATTCCAAAAAAAAATCGAAAAATGGCGAAAATCTAAGTAAAAAAAAAAGTTCGTTTGCGGGAGTTTATCTCAGCAGGTTTTCGGATGCGATGGGTTTTTGCGTATAGTTACCAAGTCGTGTTAATTTCCGTGTTGCAAAGGTGCGATCATGAGAAAGCGATCATGAACATCGCCTCATATTTATTAATTCTAGGTTCGGTTGGGAGATTGCAGGAATTAACAACTGCGTCTTTAGTTATGTTACGGACTGTATAGCCAAGAAATAACTGTCATGCCGTTGTGCTTTTCAAATTGCTAGCATGTGCCCGTTTCGTTCGTGGCGCCATCTACATTTCGCTAGCGTCATCTCCAATCGTACGAAGGGTGTTTACGAGCGTGCTCCAACGGCCAAACAAAGCTAGATTATTTACAAACTAAATTATCTCATAAGTGTGGACAAGCATGTTTGTGAAAGCTACACACAATATTTTCAATTATTCAAATCAACCCTTAGCACTCGTTGGATCTTTCAAAGGGTGCAGAGGTTCTGAGAAGTTTTTTTTTTTATTTTCTAAGACAATATATTCTCGTGCAATCAACCTGCATCAAATGTAAACATATTTTTGTGTTGAATATTGATGTGCATACTGTGAAATATTTTCGTGCCTGATTATTGTTTCCAATTCCATGCGCAACCCAAGTACCCAAAACAAGCTAATGGGCCCCCCTTAGCATACCTAAGGGGCTCAAAAAATGGGCCCATTAATGTATCTAAAGGGGGCCCATTAGCAGTAATTAATGGGCCCGGTTAAGCTACGGCATAAAAGCTTTTACGAAGAAGCTTTCGAAATAAAAAGCTTTTGAAGAAGCTTACAAAAATAAAAAAGTTTTTTCGACTTCGAATCTCCCTCGCTCTTTCATTCGTAGGTCTCTCTTTCCACAGCCATCGTACACCGGACTGCCTTATTATTTACAAATATCTGTCGCTAATAGCGAAATAAAAACAGCGTACCGACACGGGATGGAATTATTGTGCTATTTTTAGCATAGACGAAAAAAGTTGTGTCTGTGGTTCGGATAGTTTACGGTTGGTTTTGAAGGAAAAGAATAACAAAATGTAAACAACGAATAAGCAACTTTTTATTCTCGTTCAACCAATTATCATAATACGACCTTGCAACGAATAAATATTACTACTATCACACGCTCTTATTCATACACTTCTTTCTACATATAAGCCATCGTCTGCATCTCCATTTTGATACCTGCGTCCACCGGCACTGGTACGATGCCGCCTAACACGAATTTCAGCCGCCATTCCGTCACGAATCTCAGCCGTTGGCAGCAACAACAGCACATAACACTAAACTGAAAGGAATACACATATCACAAAGGTGCTCGTGTTTGTTAATATTGTTTCATCGTTACTTACTTACGTTTGGTGGTGCCGTCAATTTGCTGCTCTCGTCAGTGTGATTACGTCCAAGATAGTTCGACCGGAAGCACACCGGAGCCGTCGGACTGCGTGCCATCCGTGCGCACATTTACATGACGTTGAAACGGATCGGCTACAGTGCCGTCATATCACGGGTACCACCGTAGGTGTAGGTTGAAACGATGATGCCATTTGAAATGTTTATCTGCAAGAAAACACATGTAATATCAGTGCTCCGTTTGTTTCTATGCTGCGGGAGCCAAACATACCTGTTTGATGCGCTAATAGATTTGATGATGACGCGTACATCTTAATTCCAAACACCGACACGCCAGCCATCATAACTCGTACGCAGCAACAATCGGCAGAAGAAACGGTCACCGTATCGGCACAATACACACCGTAGCAATCGGATACCATCCCGTATACTGGAACAACTCTGAGATGGTGCGGCTGCAGAGCGCTGGCACAGTTGCAGTGCAGTGCAATTCGGGATGTTTCTCTGCAAAATACACTTGTTTTTTCATCTGTATTTGTCAATCCTGCGGAAGTCAAACTTACCTGATTTTTGCTCTGATAGATACGATACTTATGCACACATCTTATTTGCAGAAACGAACATGCCAATCGTCACTCGTACGCAGCAGCAATCTGGATAAGGAGCAGTCACCGTATCGGCACAATACGTATCATCCCGTATACCGGATCAATTCTGAGTCGGTGCGGCTGCAGTACCGGTAGATCTCGAGCGCTGGTACAGTTGCAGTTTGCAACTTCGATGCAATTCGGGATGATAGTCTGCAAGATAATACTTGTAAAAACGGTGCTCCGTATGTTTTTATGCAGCGGTAGACAAATTTACCTCACTTTTCAACATTTTATTCGCTAGAAGAAAACTAACCATATAAGCACAACCGTAAACAAACCATCTTAGTTGTCTTGTTCTTCTTTCATCAAAGTTCGCAAACGTCAAGCGCACGCAAAGTTCCGAAGTCGAGCTTCCGAAGCGACTTCTTTTCATTTTCTTTTTTTCTTCTATCAAATTTGAATCCAACCGATGAAGCTTCAACTGTTCAAGCTCATTTTGTATGGGAAAGCTTTTTGAAGCCCATTAAACTTAAATCTGGCGGCTTGGGAATACTCGTTCTCACACGCATGAAGTATGCTTTCGTGTCGCGTCATTTTTATGCTTCTATCGCGAGCTTATCGAACCTTAACCGTTCACCACCACCAACACACGGCACGCCGCATAAGCAAGGGCTGCTGCCATCGCGGAGCCCACAGCACTAACACCATCTCACCTACCTGTCTCGAAGATATATGCGTGTGATACCTGTTTTTTAACAGTGCCTAGCCTTCGCATAACCCATCTTCCAAACAATGCTAATATATTGTTTTGTAATTATATATATATTCATTTTTTCAGCTACTATCATCTAGCAAATGGACTGAAAATAAACTTTTTGTATGTTTACAGTAACACAATATAGTATGCAAAAATGTATGCTTTTTTGTGGAAAATTGTCATCAATTATCAGTAAATGCTTGAAATAGGCTATATAGACGATTTTTTATTTGCATTCGATTGCAGATTTTGTATTACATATCTCGTTTTTTTATTGAGAAACTTCGGACGCAACTAAAGCAACGTAAGCCACTGTATCTTCGGCAGCCCACCAGCGAGCCAGGTGCTCCATCCGCACAACTCCACGCGCGAATTGACGGTTTCAACGTGAGCCGCAAAACGTACGGACGGTTTCTGTTCGCTTCCCGCAGCTTGCGTACGTGTAAGTGACCTCGCTGGGTTCTGGGCTGACCCTCGGCTACGGTATTTTTCGGCGCGGTGGCAGTAATTAACCCTCGTCGTTGCTGACGCTGAACGAGGCGAACGAATAGAGCCACTGAACGCAACACACACCTGGACCTGTGAGGCTCATTGCGTGCGATTGTTTTTCACGTCGCCTACCACGCCAAAAAATCGGGATGTGTGCGGCCTATTGCTTTGTCTTCTGCGCCAAAGGCAAACGAAACGGTTTGGTGTGAAGTGTGAAGAGCTGCTGCGATCGCGAAAAACGAAAGATCGCCCGAAGG
>KZ071549.1:84522-98261 GCA_002091845.1 Anopheles cracens | reverse complement strand
TCTTCTTATTCTTCTCTCCCTCTGGTAACGGCGACGTGATCGTATTGTCACCCAGCTATCAGTGGCGTTTCATCGCATGCATTAATTTGAGAGCGTCCGTTTAGCCCAGCCAGTGTTTCGTACGATGTGTAATTGACGTCATCGGCAATTAATAGGATTGCGATACACACACGCGCAGCTTTTCTTCAGATCTTCTTGGTGCGTTCCCGTTATCGTTTGAGTGACTCGTACTCGCGGACTTTGTCGACGAGCTTCTTGGCATATTTGTCTGCTTTTGTTTCGTTATCCCAACGAAAATCTAGCCACAGATTGCCATCTGTGTTGCGAAATTTATCCAGCTCCGGTGTTAACACGCTCAGCACCTTTTTTTCGAACACAGCCACTTTAATCGCTTCGCATTTCTCGATATGCGCCCACAATTCTGCGAAGCAGGGTTCTGCTCTTTTTGAAAAAACCCCCACCACCACCTCACTGTCGTCCACACCGTTGTGGCATTCGTAGGACGTTCTGTTCACAATTTTCACAAAGCACGACTCCTCCGGGCCTAGACATTTTTTCATGGCATCAGCCATCTTTTTGTCGTCTTCATTTGTCACGAAGATGGTATGTTCATATCTTTTAGCTGTAGCGCTCGTCATACTGCCGTTGTTGTTTTGGTGCCGAAAAACTGCATGTGAAAGGGGGAGAGATGAAGTAAACGAGATGGCCATTACTATTTGCGTTGAATAACCCAAAAATGCATCGAATGCAACAAATGTACAACACACGTGTTGGGAAACGGACACATGATCGCAGCGACCAGTCAGTAGGAGGAAGCGCGTTTTGAGCTGTGTAAAAGCCGTTTCCAGATGTACCGCCAATTTCACGCTGTGACGTCAGCAACTCCATACGAAAAAAAAAACGAATCGCGCTCGATGTTGTTCACGGTGTGTGTGCGCGTTTACTGCGAAAGAATGTGGCGCCGCCAATTTGTCAAATAGTACCATTTAACTGATTGGCAGCTCCGCAATACAACAGTTTCAATGCACGATTTTCACATATTTTGCGGAAACTGGCAGTAATACGTCTGGAAACGGCTTAAAAGCCGTAGGATTCGTCGGATGCTAGAGACGCCAGAGAAACAAACACAACAAACCACCACCACAACCGAGTAAGCAGCACCCCCGTCCACCCGGCAAAGTATAATGCGTGTGCGTACTTTTTCTGGCACTTTCTTAACTCACTTTGTTTTGTTGTTGTTGTTTGATATATTATAGAGGCTTTGAGCCACTGGCTGGCTTTCGCCTCTTAAATCACTTTATTTTGTTGTTGTTGTTTAAAGAACTAGAGAAACTTTGAAACTTAAATCACTTTATGTTTGTTGGCCGCACGCTGCTCGCTCTTATGTATGCGTGCGAACTTATTCAATTTCTTCAGGTTGGCCCGTTCGGAACGGTTTGACAGCAAATAGCGAGTAAGAAGACTGGTGCTATCAAAACAAATACTATACAACTATATTATTTTGATCAACGCACGCGTACGTATAATCAGCGAGTGTTATTTTAAAACAATATCAGACGTGCTTTACTGCGGCATCGATAAACAACCATTTATCACCTACGTAGCCACTGCTCGTTCCAGACAAAAATCGTTCGTAGGAGGCAAATGTCAAAACAGTTCCGGTTCGGCATCCCTTGTACCGGTTTGGTGTAATCTCATAACAATAACAAAGTGAAGAATCTGTCGATTTTTGTTTTTTGTTTTTTAAATAAAATTATCCATGATAATCGATTTTTTAAAGGACCTTATATTCAAACAGCAAAAAATGACCCATCGTGGGAGCATACAGGTACGTTTCAGAGGTCCAGTTCTACGGCGTCTTCTTACAGCTAGCCACTCTTTGCAGATGGAGTTTGCCGTGCAAATACGCGGGGAAGGATGTGCCGATGCGATACGGGAGGTGCTCTCCGATGCCGGAACTCTGACCATCGACTCCGGTAAAGGTAGCGTGTTGATCGAAACATCCGTGCCTTGGTTGGAGGTACATGAGCGCATCGAGGCAACCGGTCGGCGCGCCGTACTGACGGGCTTTGGAGGTAGACTGACGCTGTACGGGTCGATCCTGCTATGTAAATGTTTCTAATGCGAACACCATCTTCCTCACAGGTCAGTCTGCGGTGGCCATGGTTGATCACGGTAACGAGGCGACGAACGTGCGTGGCGTGATCCGATTCTGCACACTCTCGACCGTGGCCGGCCAGCCGGGAGCGGTCGTGGATGGAACGATCGATGGGCTCACGCTAAACGGAAACTTCCAGCTGAATGTCCACGAGTGCGGAGACATTTCCGGTGGCTGCAGTACGGTGGGCGATGTGTGCGATTCCAGCGAGATTCGTTCGGATGAAAATGGCCGCGCGACAGTACGGTTCGTCAACGACCGACTCGTGGTGAGCGATCTTATCGGACGTTCGGTAGTAATCGCTGAAGCGAACGGTGACCAGCCGGAGCGACGCCTGAGCTGTGGCATCATCGCCCGGTCGGCAGGAATATTCCAAAACTATAAGAAAATCTGCGCCTGCGATGGTGTGACCATCTGGGACGAGCGAAACAAATCAATCGCAGCGGAGAAGGAGCGCGAAGCGACCCAAGCGAGTCTCTAGCGGGGAAGAGAAACTTTCCATATTCCAAACCCCGTTTCCTGGCGGGAAGTTTACAGGCTGTTTTTATGTGTGCGTGCTTTTGGGGAATAAAATTCCAAGGTTGATAATGAATTGAATCAAGTGTGGTATATGTGTAAATAAAACTAATCCTCCAAAACGATCGTCTCGTCGGCCGGCTTAAGCTGGGCAATCTGAGCCCGACACAGCTGCTTGTAGTTCAGCACGTAATCGTTACACTTAGCCGGCGCGGAAATAGCAATGGACGCGTGCACATTCAACGCCTCCAGGTCCGTCTCCAGCGGTAGCAGTGCCGTCAACAGTTCCATCGTGCGAATAAACTCATCCCGCTTGACGACGTACCTCATTTCGCCAATCGTCTGCTTGTACCAGGCGGAATAAGTTCCCATAATGGCACCGTTGGTGGCACAAATTTCGCGTGCAAACAGCAACAGCAGCTGCAACTTGCTCATCAACCCCGTGTCCACCACCGCGCGGAAGAGATCCTTCATGAAGTCTCTCAGCAGTCGCTGTTCCGCGTTTTGCACCACCGTGCACATTACGTGCAGCAGATACAGGGCGTACTTCAGCGAGAATGCGCACGATTTGTCGATCCATCCCTTTAGCACGCCGATGTAATGTGCTTTCTCGTGCACTAGCTCAACGATAAGCCCACAGAGGATCGAGGCGTCGGCGGCGCGCATTTCTTCGCGCCAAATTTGCTGGCACCCGATTGCTACCTCCGGATCGGACTGTTCCTGCCCCAGCAGAAGCAACTGCAAGTGTTCGTTTTTTATAATTTCCAGCTCGGCGGGACGTAGGTGCGCTTTCGCGGCATGCAAATAGTTGCGCGGAATTACGTTCGGATTCTCCTTGAGGTCGGCCACCAGCGAACGGAAACTTTCCCGTAGTATGGTCGTCAGCGATTGCGAGTGAACGTTATCTGTTGGGGAAAGTAGATTTGTGAGAAAGCTCAAACAGCTGGCGGGTCCCTTTACCTTGGAAAGCGTACTTGACGAGGTGTGCAAGAAGCGCAAATTCCGTCTCTAAAAGATCGTTCATGATCTGCTGGATGAGCTCGGTCGAGTCGAGACTGAAATGTATAAACAGCGTAGGCTTGAAACGGGGAACTTGTCCCATGGAACCGCTTCTCACCTGAGGATGTACTCGCTAGCCGTGAGGATGTTTTCATCCTGCAAGAGATTCAACACCCGGGCACTGCCCACATTCCATTCGTGGCGCAGGAAAGCTTCCCTGACGATTTCCTTCATTTTTTGTGAAACAAGCAACGGAACAATTGATCTGAGTGATGCTTCTGTTGCACGGGCCAGCCGCCGTGCTTACCTTTTCCTTGCACCCGAGATGTTTGAGCTGAGCCCGGTACTCTTCCTCGTACGGTAGCTCCTGCATGCCGATGCGTCGCCTCGTTTCCTGGGGTGTAAAAAACGGGATGAAGTCAAAAGGACAACTCACGAAAACGAACCAATTCTAGTCACCTTTACGATGTGCTGCACCATTGTGTATCCCATTTCGAAACTCCTTCCGCACGGAAATCGCAGTAGCCCTCCTTTTTCAAAACATCCGTTTCGAGCAACCGTTCGTAACTGTCAAAACAATTCCTCTCCCCTCCTCCCTTTTCATTCCCGTTCGCAAGCAAGCACCCCAAGCAATTTCGATTGTTCGTTTTTCGTTCAGCATTATTCCATATGTTTATTCAGAAAAGTTGTGTACAGCAGCATTTTGGTGTTGGTTTAACCATGCCCGCGGAAAGGTCCCCCCGACGTCGCCGTCGTCCGCTCAGGCCGAGTTGTGGATGTTGAGCCGGAAGATGTCGTGCGCGCAGAAGAACGTTCCACCGAGCGGCTTCAGCACGAACGTCTGACTGTACGCGTGCGGCGGATCCTCGTCGCACTGCAACCGACCGAGCACGTTGATCAGGACGCCACCGTCGAACATGGGCTGGGAGTCGACTGCCGTCAGCACCCGCTTGATGTTTTGGAACGTGAGGCTCTGCAGCTTCTCCAGAATCTTGGCGGCGCCCTGGATCTGTTGCCCTTCGAACGTCATGAACGAGAGCTCCGCGTTGTACAGGTTCACCAGGCTGGGCCGCTGGGTCGAGTCGTCGAACAGTGCGTAGTACTGCGTCACGAAGCCCTTGCCGATCTCTTCGTATTGCGGATTAATGGCCATGATGGTGGGCAGCTACGTTCCGAGCAGGTGTTTCCGATAACAAAAAAAAAACAACGGCGGGAGGACGGATGCGCGCGGGAGCTGTTGCTTTTCCTTTTCGTAGCCGGTGCAACTTGTTGTTGTTCTTCTTCTTCTTGTCGCTCACTGGCTGACAGCTCACGTCAGTGGGGGTTAAGCGCAGCTTTAAGGGCGCGCTCAGTCCAATCGAGATCGCAGCGAGACTTCTCGTTTTTGCACGCACCGTCTAAACGCGCACCGCGTAGCATCCCACAAGCACCGGTGCTCCACGCTTTTTATTTTACTATACTTGATTGTGTTGGCCACCGATACTCATTGCTTGTTTTCTTGCATCGATTTTGATTGCACTCACAGTGGAATCCAACCGCTCGTTCAAATCAGCACATATACCAACACCTCTTCTCGCTTCATCTTTCCTGCAATGCAGGAAAGACGGAAAGTCAGGCGAGACTGCCCGAATAAGTGCTCGAACGGTCTCGCTTGCTTCGTCTCGCTGGCAATCTCGATTGGTCTGAGCGCGCCCTCACAAAGTATGTAGAAACGTGTTGAGATATACAATGTCCGCAGCAAAGTCAGTAGAGAGACCAGATTCACTCGCAGTGGAATCCAACCGCTCGTTCAAATCAGCACATATACCAACACCTCGTCTCGCTTCATCTTTCCTGCAATGCAGGAAAGACGGAAAGTCAGGCGAGACTGCCCGAATAAGTGCTCGAACGGTCTCGCTTGCTTCGTCTCGCTGGCAATCTCGATTGGTCTGAGCGCGCCCTAACACGAAGAGAATTTATTTACAAAATAATTTCGACGGCACAAACAAGATGTCTTGTTTTGCGTATAAATTAGAAGCACTTATGAACTTTTAACACAAAATTATCCATTTCAGACAGGAACCGTGCTTCTTACGATAAAATATAAACATAATCGACCCAACGTCAAGCACGTCAGGTGTGACAGTTTGACAGCGGCCCGAGCACGGAGGCCTACGTGATTTTCTAACCTAGCGCAACACACACGAAAAAAACAACAATCGAAAACCGAATGCCGGACAGACACACCGGACCGTGCATGTTCTCTGTGCCGCCGTCCGCGCGTAGTGTGATGTGTGAAACGTTATCTTAACACGCGCTCCTTGTTACCTTCCCTTTTTCACTATCGCGGCTCCGTGTGTCTTAATAATCGTGCGAACGAGAAGGTTCGTCCTGGTTTGCGCGGGTCACACACAGCTGTGAGTTCGTGCGTGTGTGCGTGTGCGTACGGGTGCCGTGAAACGTGGTGTGTGCGGCAGAAAAAGTGTCCAGTGTACGTACGTGCCTGCCCGCCCACGCAGGAAAGCTCCCGACCCGCAGGACATCATTGGTCCTCGTCGATTTCCGTCACCGAGCATGAAGCATCCTCCTTACCGAGCGTCGGCGGCCACACGAGGATGGTTGGCGCTACTGCTGCTAACATCATGCTGCTGCTTCAGTTATGTCATAGCCGCCGATTGGGGTAAGAATCGCAACGGAGCGCGGGATTGCCGTTTTTCGCCTTCACCGTCGTCCTACAAGATACGAGCTCGTGACCGATCCGGCGACGAGCGACCGCAAACACAGCACAGCGGGCCGCGGTTTCTTCTTTATCTGCCGTCCAAAAATAATCATTTGCAGCATGCGAAAGCAGGAGCATGAGCCATGGGCGAGAGCGATTTGAAGAACACCGCGCGACGGCGGGGCGTTGGGCTGTTATTTAATGTTTGCCTCAAACTGTGGGCATCCACCTTCCTTTTGGCACGGAGCTTCCGTTTAGGCTATCTTGCTTTCCCTGTTGCCAAAGGAGACTTACTGGCCCTCACATTAATGTGGGACGGACGTGCAGGTGTGTGTTCTTCGTATCTCCAATTTGTAGCGTTTTTGGTGCGCAGAGTGATTGCAGTCGGTTGCAATGGGTGTCTGTGTGTGTGTGCGGAGCAGGGTAGTTAGAGGCAGCTTCTACCTGCACTGAAATTGAAACGACTTTGCATTACCTAATTGGAATTCAAATGAACCGAAAAGGTAATAAGGTTTGCGCTGAACTCCTACTGAAATCCATTAATCCACCGGCTTATCGATTTACCGCTTGTTTGATCGAAAGGACCTTCCTCGGCAAGGATTGATAATTTTTCGACACTTTCCTGAAGGCACCTTTGCGTAATACAGAAACTGCTCTTGGGAAGACAATTGAAAAAAGTAAAAAAAATTGTAACGAGACGTCAATCAAACCTCGCATCTCGCGTATCTCGGGAACAGACTGTACTGCAATCAAACTGTTACGATACACTTTTAGTCGGTTGCATAACAAAACAAACTCATAATTCGAAACAATACAGTCGCATCCCGCATCCGTCACACTTTCCAAAGTGTTCTCCCATCTTCCCCGTCACGTGCGTGCCAGCCGGAAATGCTCTCTCCTTCGACTGGTTTCCTCTATACAAATCGTCACGATCGCCTGGGCACCGTTCGCCTTGGCAGAAATTAACCTTATCCTGATGCTTTCATTAGACTTCACTTTGATTGGTGGCAGCCGCAGCCGCAAGACCCTGAGTCGCTCAATCGTCTTCCAACGGTCTTCTGTGGCGGTTTTCCAACGGCGGGCACCCAATTATTCGGCTGTACTTTGACCGTCGATTTTGCAACCGGCCCCCGGCGAGATGGCGAGTTGCCATTTTGGAAAGTCAAAAGCCCCCAAAGCCCATTCCAAATCGTCACGTACGCACGCCGAGGCATGTGTGTCGGTCTCTCTCCACAGTCGGGTTGTTTTTTTAGCGAATCAATGAATGATTGAAGCATAGGCGCAGATAAATTCCGCTCGAAGGAGTCCACCGCCGACTCTTCCATCACGGCACGGTTGGGTGACCCGCCGGGCTCTGCCGCACACATGCCCGGGTAATAAATTTGATTGAACGTTTCGTGCCATTTAACATCCTTCGTTCGTTGCGTTCGTCGCGTGATCGTGCGAGAAGTGATCGCGTTTAATGTGAAGCGTATCCTCATCGAAGCCCCAACGTCGGCAAACAATTGAAGCAAAATGAGTTTAGAGCATTTGAAAAATCCATATCTCGCGTTGTGAGTAAATATTGCTTGCAAAATCCCCGTTCGGTCCTGAAACTCTCATCCTGACAAAAGTTAGTAAATACGAGTTGATTTGCTTACACTCAGCCGACACCTTAGCATCAGTTGAGACGCATTATGCGCGCTATCAATTTTGATAAGACGTGGTTCACTATTCTAAATGGTTGGATGTAAATGGTTTTAAATGGTTGCTTCTAAATGGTTTTTTGTTCGAATCCTGTTGCCCGACGCTGTTCTGTAAACAATCTTCTAATCTGTTTACCATCTTTACCCCGGAGGGAATCAATCTAGAACTTACAATTCGTTGGACTTTGAATTAGCCACGTGTGCGATCATGCGCTCCGTAGTTAGGAAAATCAAACCAACTCATAATTGCAACGTTCAAGAACTACAAATGGTTAATGTGCTCTAGCGCTTTACATTCTGGCACTAGCATCGCATTGGATCCTTGTATCTTTTTAGGTTTATCGCCAAATTTGGCACTAATACATACGCACGTAGTGAAATTGCGGCGCCACGGTTTGGAAATCGGCACGGCAACGGTTGATGATAAGCCGAAGTTATGTCGCTTATCTTGCCTACGACACTGTGGAGGTATATCATCCCACGTTGGTAATGAAAACGTTACACCACCACACAGACGCCTTCGATTGCTGATTTGTTTTAAAACATGTAATGTTTCTGTTCGTTTTTTTCTGATGATCCAGGTCCAAGGTCACGACTTTTTTACAATCGTAACGCTGTGATGCTCGAGGGAATGAGAGCAAGAACCTGTGATGTCTGGTACAATTGGACGTCACTGGGGTGTTCGTTTACGCTCAAAACATTAGATTATGCACACGCAAACAAAAACATTTCTGGTCGGGCAAAGGAAGGCAAAGGGAACATATTATACGCCGTAGAATCACATCTCTAATGATTCCGGATCCTCTTAAGAATCGCTTTGGAAGAAGGACGGACAACTTTGAATGGGCGAAGTTGAAAAACGATGCCTGCTCTATAGGCCTCTTTCGCTTTCGGAACGCTCCGATGAGGATTGGCGTTGGTCGCCGGGAGTGTTGGATGCTTGCTTAGGCGATAAGTCTTGCCTGAGGATTGCGAAGGAGAGTGTTGGTTTGCAGCGGATGCAACCGCAGTAGTCTTTGGCCTGTGCAATCCGGTTTCACATCTTGCGAAGATGCTATTTGCGAGAGAAATAGTCACGGATATGCTCATTTTATCGCACCACTAATAGGAAGTTTCGTTTGACGTTGGTGATACGTTCAGTATCTTCTCCGGTATGTTGTTGACCGTAGGTCAACTGCTGGCCAAAGTTTGGATACAATTTTGCTGCTTTCTCTGGTTATAGTCGATGATAATTTCATAGAGAAACAAATAAGCATCCACTGGATACTGGATAGATTTTTACCGACCTCCTCAATCCTCTTATCTTCATTATCACCATCGGGCACAGAAGAGTGTGTGCCTTTCCAGTTTCCATTGATGATCTGCTAATAGAAAGAACGACACTCTTTAAAACACTCAATACCGAACATGTTCCGACATTAGAACAAGATACTTTCGGGTGTTTCTCTGCAATCTAGACACTCGGAACAGCGTGGTCGTGGTAAGGTTACTTTGGAATAAACTGGCTCATCAGTTTTTCGTCTCAGGACATGGTGTTGTCTGCGTTATTTTTCATGATATTGACCACCACAAACAGTACCTATCTTCGGTGCTCTTCAAACGTAGTTTTCACAGTGGCCGTTAGATATACTTCACTGCACATAAGCAAATAATAGAAACAGTTGTTTATTTTTTTATGTCGACCTAATGGTATTCTAAGTTAAAATCTTTGCCACACCACCGATGCGATGGTTACTACGATTCATATAGTCGTGATCGTGATCCCGGTGCGCTGGTTACTACGATTCAAGTTGTTGTACCTGAGGCATTTTTGTTTTGATGCAGTATCCATCTGTCAATCGTGGTTTCATTAAAGCGATTTTAAACTCAAGGTTTCACGGTTCCGACGGCTAAATCGTGCTTAAGATAAAACAATCGACAACACACAAAACCCTCATTAAAGCCATAGTCTACTCCAAACAGGATCTTTCCGCGACAATACAAAAAAAAACACGTTTCCCCATTCTCGAACCTTTCGGAATGTCGAGCAAAGACCGGGCAAGAAGAGAGAAATAAAGATAAACAAGCGCGCATGTGAATAAACTACAAACACCTGTTGCGCCTTACGCTACTACTGGATGCTGTGTCGGTGTTGCGCCGGAGTCCGGAACGCGCACCAGCGCTTCCTGCTTTTGACAGCTCGTGCACGTTTCGTTTTACGTTGCTGTTGTTGTTGTTTGGTGTGCCCGTCGTTATTGACAGATTCGGATTAAACCGACGCTCGGTTCGCACTGGTTTCTTCCGCGTGCACCGCACACGATTTGACCCCCGGAACTGCACTTCCGTTATCCGGGGGTTCTCGTGCCTTCTCTCCTACCTCCATTGGCCTGCCCTCTTTGTGTTCGATATTAATGCAGAAACGTACAAGTTCTCGGCGGCCGGCACGGAACAAAAACATGAAGCAAGATCGAAGTGGTCCGGCTCTGGTTTTACGTCAAATCCACGAGAGCATGTTTTTGTTGTTTTGTTTCACCCGATTCACACGCACGGGGCAACGCGCTGTTCACCGACTTCCTTCTGCTTCGTTGATCTAGCAGGCGCATGGGCATATTTGTTTGTCTTTGAGCGAAGCCGGTGGAGTAGAGGAAGGTAGTAGAGAAGTGGCGAAAACTTCACACTAATGCCTTGCCTGGTGTGGCGTACGTGCGCAAAAACGCACGCGTTTCGTCGTGACGTCCGTCCGCGTGGGGGACGGATCGCGACACCGTTGTTGCGCCGTACTCATTTCTTCGTCGTTTCGTTTGCAGTGCTCCATTTCGGACAGGAAATCGTGGTTCCGAAGGCCACCAGTGTGATGCCGGGTGACGGGGAGACCATCGTGATGTCCATGAACCCCCCCTTTGAATGACGATCACGCGAAGATATCGGCAGCCCGAAATCGAAAGTAAGCTGAGTCAAGAGCACGAACACGCTGCACCGGCAACGTGGCATTGATCGGCATCGTTTTGGTTTTGGCAATTTAAAGCAACGCAGGGATTGATCTGGTTCCGGTTTGCGGAAGCCTCAAAACACACCCGGTGGATCTTCCTGCTCGATGTTCCATCGTTACGTAACCCTGCAACGGGCACCGTAACCCACTCGCAGCTCAGTCGGCGCAGTCGGAGCGAAATGATGGGCACTCTAGACCTTGGCTCACGTTTGCTGGTGGTCGGTGGAAGTAGCGTGAGCGCACGCGCGCACCGATACTATTATTGTTTCGCATCTACCTGTGTGCGTTTCTACGCGAACAGTAGTGGTACGAAGCCGCGAAGTCCATTATCGATGGGTGTAGGGCGTTTGCCAAAAACCTATATCAGACGCACAGAAACGTGATAAAGCGCCTTGTCACCAACGAGGCGCGACGTGTCCGGCAAGGTTTGTTATCATTGTTATTTGCAAAAAAATGCACGACCCTTGTGGCGACGCACAGCGAGATCTGCGCGAGATACGCTCTAACCCGCTGCGATGCGTCCTCTAATCACGATCACCCTCGCGGCGGCACCCACTTCCGTGACGTGACGGTTTTGACGTTTTTCGGTACCCGATTTCTCCCGGCGGCGTCTTCTGATGTGGTTGTGCGGGGCATTATTTACGGCCCCGCTGAGATAATCGGAAAACTATGGGTCGTTGACGCCATGGTTTGCGTAATGGCGCAGACCACTTAGTGGCCGTTCTTAGTGCGGTTCGATGTTGTCATTCTTGACCCGATGTGTGCTGGAATGTCACCGTGGATATGCAGATTATCACGACCACATACTTAGGAGAAGGTCTTTCGAAGGAAAAAAAACAAATTGCTACATATCAATGCTGGTTTTCGTTATCAGACTAGCTCAGCAAATGAGTCAACACTCTACCTGCGCATGCCCGTTTCGTAATATCGTGGGTGACTTAGAGGGTCGGTCATTCACGTGGTGTGGCGATAACCATTTTTTTTCGGAATAAAATTCCATACGGTACGAACATTCCAGTAGCCGGATACTCCCAGAATATGTTCTAAACGTAACAATGAGTATCAAACTTCTGCTTACTCATCTTGTTTTTTCCCCCCGTCTAGTTGACTTGTAGGCTTCGGTAAAGTGAACCTCAGCTGAACAGACACCCTGCTCCACCCTGTTTGAATATCCCAAACGCCAAACGCAGCGGGGAAACCTAAAACCGGCAAAAAGAACGTACACTACTCGACGCAGTTAAAAATTCCACCCCGTTGGGACGATTTCGAGCCCTGGAATTCCTCGGGAAGCGCTTTCCGCCCGCCGTAACGTAACGTGTACGGTGTGATTATCGTCATCGGATTACGTCTAGACACACCTGCACGGGCTCTTTTTTGCTCGTGCGATCATTTGTTTCCTTTAATGGCTTTTGATGATACTTTATGCTGACGAGGTTCATTAGTTGCCCGTTTGCTTTACCACCCGGTTGGTATGTTCCGGTTAAAGTATCCAATTTAGAACAGTCAGATGCATACTGCTCCGTAGAATGTTTGGAGTTTTCGCGGAAGCCTGCAGGTACCCCATCGAAGCCATCGAAATTGGAATGCCAACCTTCAGCGGGAAACGACGATGCTCAGCTTGCAGTTGTGCAGCGGTAGTAGCAGTCGAATCGTCGAATGTGTTCGTGAAACCGAAGTCCGCAACTCGATGCTTCGCAAACCACCTTCAAGAGGCGGCCGCCGTCGTCGTGGGGCATCTAATTTGTAACAAGGTTTCTCACCTTCCACCGTCGCGGGGGCATCCGCGGGCCACGAACGGCGGCTCCCAGTGGCAGCGGCAGCAACACGGCATTCAACGAACCGGTGCGGTGGTTGGTGGACGCACATTTATATTTTTTAATTCGTTGCAACGCGCGAGACATAATTTGCACATCGGGCTGTTTTTTTTTTGTTTTCGCTCGTGAGAGCGCACCATTTAGAGGTGCAGGTTGCCCCGAAGGCGATGTGAACTGTACATATGATGTCGTAAGCTGTATTGGCTGCGAGAAGGTTTCTGAAATAATGCACTGCAACTTTGGAGCAAACGGAACATTCGATATATATTAAACGATTACTTTTTTACTAAATTGAATTGAATTGCTGAGAGAAACTAATTAGTCCCAAAGGCAAACGATCATTCATGGAGTCAGTCTGGGCTTGAAAATGCTAATTCAAAGACTCTCCTGTGCTTTATAGAGATGCTTTTGTACAACTGGATTCCCAAAGTAGTCATTGCTCTCTCGTTGCTGACTTTACGCGTTCAACCGTACTTCACACAAATTCTGTACTGATGATTTAGTAACCGATTAAATAACGATCGATTAAAGCAAAGATGGCAGTCCCTTCGGCTAACTTTGGGAGATTTCCCTGAACCTAAATGTAAACGAAGTAATAGTCAGTCTGCACCTTGCTCTGCAGGTAGCAACAATTGCAGATTTTATAGAAATCCCAAATTGGTTGAATTCAAAACGATTCTATTGTCGGATCAACTCAACTTACGTACAGACATAATCGTTGCGCTTACCACAACAACGGCCAATTGAAAAGGTAAACGATTAACAGAATGAATGCATCAATTCAAATCGGTTCGGGCCATTTCTATTGACTCATCGATCGGTTCCGGTCGTACGAAGCCCCGAGATGAGAGATACATTTTATGTGGCCTACGTGCTTCAAAAACCACTGCCAATGTCCCTC
>KZ071549.1:71715-84512 GCA_002091845.1 Anopheles cracens | reverse complement strand
CCGAGTAGTTTATCACTTGGCGCACCAAATTGATACTTAAGTTTATGCTTCCACACCTTCAAAAAAACTCCGTCACCGGCCGTTCGTTTCTGTATCTAATCGATCTATTCCATCATAAAAAACGGTGTGGACAACTCCGTTTGTGCCTTTCGGGAGTGTTGCTTTTTACGATCCTCGTTCCTCTAAACACGCGGTGTGTGGCCATGTTTGCGATTTTGCGTGAGGCGATAATGTTTGTGCGAATTGGAACGATGCTATCGGTTTTCTCGCCATGTTTAGTAGCATGTGTGTTTATAAGCACCTTTTTAAAAGAAACGTTCTTTTCATTTCTCTTCTCTTCTCATCTTACAGCGGCGGCAGTGACAACGGACAACGGCATTCTGTTTTTCGATTCAAACTGGCGCAAGATATCGTCCGCGGCTCACCAGTACAGCCGAATCACGGCGTTTGCGTACGATGAAGTGCTTGGCAAGCTGTACTTTGCCGATCTAGATCATCCGGAGTACCGGGTGTTTGCGCTCGACTACGACGACACGGACGAGCTGCACAAGGTGACGAAGCTGTTGCCCAAATCATCCCAGACGGAGTACATCAGCGGGATGGCGTTCGATCACCTCGAGCGACGATTGTACTGGGCGGAGAAAGGTTCCCGCTCGGTGTACTATGTCGCGATCGATGCCCTACTGACGAACTCCTCCTCCCGAGCGAAGACTGGTGTTGCTAATGAAACAAGCACGCAGCCATCGACCGCCAGCGAAGGGTCGTCGTCGTCGTCGTCCTCTTCGGTGCAGGTCGTGGCCACAGTTGATCCCGATCACGAGCTAGCTGGTTTAGCGATCGACGAGTGCCGACGACATCTGTACTGGACCAACTCCTACCTGACAACTTCCAACATTGCGCGCGCCGCCATGAACGGTACCGTGTTAAACGTGCACGAGGAGCAGGTGTACTTGCCGCGGGGCATCACGGTGGATCACTACCGGAACCGGCTCTACTGGGTGGAGAAGAAGTACGGTCGGCGGTACACGATCGAGAGCGCCGACCTGGAGGTGAACGATCAGCGGACTCTGCAGACCGGCCTCGATCGGCTGCCGGCGGACATCGCCGTGAAGAACGATTTCATCTACTGGACCGATCAGGAGAACAACGAAATCTACGAAATGGCCAAGGAACCGAACTCTACCTCGCGCACCGTCTACCGGGGCGAACACCCGTCCGCCGTGATTCTGCGCGCGAATCTGCTCCTCGAGCACCAGCGCAACAACCCCGACTGCCAGTCGGTCGTGAACCGCATCCTGGCAGGGTCTGCTGACCGTGTGCCTCAACAATGGCACCGTGAACCACCACACGAACGCGTGCCTCTGCCCGCCGGCGTTCGGCGGCAAGCTGTGCGAGATCGACCTATGCAACAACTACTGCGCGCATGGTGCGTGTCGCATCGGGCGCGACAACCAGCCGCGGTGCGATTGCGATCGCCAGTACGAGGGCGAACGGTGCGATCGCAATCGGTGCGATGGGTTCTGCCTGAACGGGGGCCGCTGTCGGTTCGACGGCAATGGGAGCAGCACCGACGCGAACGATCGGAGCTGCGCGTGCGACCGTACCGGGTACAGTGGGACGCGGTGCGAAAATCCGATCTGCGGCTCGGACTACTGCTACAATGGCGAGTGCTACGTAGAGGACGGCAAGCGACCCAAGTGTCGCTGCAAGGCCGGCTATCGGGGAGAGCGGTGTGAGGAGTACAGCTGCAACAACTACTGCCTGAACGGGGGCCAGTGTACGCTCGGGAACGAAACGACCGTGCCGGAGTGTGAGTGCGGCGATGAGTTCGCCGGCAAGCGGTGCGAAATTGCGGTCCGGCTGTGCAGTACCTACAATGACGATCCGCAGTGGCAGCAGTACTGTTTGGGGTAAGTGGAATTTGCGATACTCTAAGGGATAGATGTGCGGCATAACCTAAATTTCGGGAGTACTTGTCTGGAAGATCCGAAAGAGCTTTGTGTAAGCGCACGGCCTGTTGCATCACAGGACGTGGGATCAAATCTCGGCTGGACCATTGTTCCAGGTGTGATGAAAAATTTGTTCTAGAAAATGGAGTAGTCTAGCCCAGCATAGAATATACAATAACAGGAAGAGGTTTGAGTTATAGTTTTGTTCAGCACTTCTTTCAGTTTTCAGCAGCAATTTATTGTTCTTCTTGAACATTGTAACTCGTTTATCTTTACGAGTTACGCACTTTCCTAATCCTTTACGGGACCTCGTAAAGAATATTTTAAATAAGGTCTATAAGAGGGCTTTCGAAATGTGTAAATACGTGCAGTTATAAAACAATAAACTAAAGATCTTGCGCACCTCAACTCGCCCTAGCCAAAAGATTAATGAACTCGAACGAATTCGATGAAGTATACCTCACATAACGTTCCGTTCAACCATGACCCGGTCAAATGGTGTTTTCGTTACAGGCAGCAAGTGGAAATGCCACAGGTGTCCAAGGACACACAGACCGCCAGCAAAAACCACATTCACCGAAAAGACAGGTGCGCGCAGTAACGAGGGCACTTGTCGACGCTCGGCAACATGCACAAGCGAAAACGCCATCTCAAATGCGAAAACAAAATACGCACTTTGGGTAGCTATGCGTCTGTGTGTTGCCAGTTCGGAACTGGTTCGCAGGCTCACAGACCGCACACCATTGTTTATGTTATCCCCTTCGTTCACATTGTCACTAATCGGTCGTCGCCGGCATCGTCGTCGCCGTCATCGATGGCGATTAGAATCTTTCCGCGCAACAGTGTTGTGGATTGCGCTTTAAACAGAAACCGACCGGGTGATTGTTTTTGCATCCTGGTTTGTGCTCTTCAAGTCATTTGATTAATGGTCCGATCTCGGGAAAGGAGGGGATGTCGTGAAGTTTCTCGGGAGCCATTTGAATGGGTGTGTTGAGAAGAGGGAATGAAAGGTAAATTGAATTCGCATCGAATGCGCTCATCATGACTTCACATGGTTTAGGAATTGAAATTCGCGATGTAGCGAGGCGAAATTCGATCCGGTCGACTAGGTGATAATTCATTTTCAATTCTGCCACGTGTTAGATTGATTAGCTAGCGTTTGAACTTGAATCTTTGCATAGAGACAGGACAGGTTAGGACCTTGCCTAAGGCTCCACCAATATCTTATCTTTAAGGTCGAGTATACAATCCGAAAACATAGTTATAAATAGTAAACTATAACATATTCCTTTCCATTCCTTCTCTCTTCTTTCCGCTCAGCATTTCCAAAACGTTACCATTGATGGAACCGAAGGTGACGTACTGCAAGGAATCCTTCAACCGTACCGTCGTCTACACCTCGCTCTGCTTCACCGTGTCGTTCGTGCTGCTGCTCATCATCGTGCTCACCGTGCACCGGATGATGAAACCACCGCGACCACGCATCACCAAGAAGATGGTCGTCACACCGATGACCTCCCGGCCTCCGGGGACGCAGTGCGAAATTACGATAGAAAACTGCTGCAACATGAACGTGTGCGAAACGGTTAGTACGAGACGGTGTTAGCGCGCTTCCTGTGCCCTACAAACACTAGCTAACAATCGTTCCAATCTCCGCAGCCCTGCTTCGACACGAAACTGCTGAAGAAGTCGAAAAAGGAAGACAAACAGTTCCTGCTGGAAGACATCGAGGACGTCGGCGGATCCTACCGGAAGCTCCCGAACGGTGGTTGCGACGGTTCGGCGGGCCAGACAGGCGACCGTAAATGAGGACGGCGAGTGGCGTTCGGTGATAGCTTAATGTTGTTTGTCCGCAGATGGTTGGCGTTTGGTAGGAGTAAGACCGATTAGACCGCGACGCGTTTGGTTGGAGTCTGCCTACTGCACACACAACGCAGCGCCTGGTCAGCTTAGAGCAAGCGCAGGATAAAAGTTTCCCGAAGGGAATTCCAGTGCACTGCGCAGCAGCAGTAGCAGTAGCAAACAGATTCGCGGCGATGCGTTTTAGGTTGCATGCCTCCAGAGAGACACACACACTCATGTGTTCACAGCACTGCATGAAACTCACAGCACAGCCATTATCACAGCCACTTCAACGGGCAGCTAGAACATTACCGTCCTTCTGAGACGTGAATCTGAGTAGTAGTATCGAACCTAGTGCGTTTTGGTAGAAATGCACAATAGTACAAAATTTGCCTATCCTCGCTCCATGCTGGAAGCGAGATCCTTACGCGTGTCCCGCCCATGCTCAGTTACAGTAAACAGTTTCATGCAGTGCGCGAAACAGCGAAAGCGGCGCCACCGTCAACGAACCAACATCTGATCGATCCCCGGTAATGATAAGCCGGGCACCACCCCAAGTTCCTGTATTCGTGTGGGAGCGTACGTAGAAACACATACACAAAAACACCCCCATAAGGAGAATAGAGCCTTACATGCCATATTCTTCTATCGCTCATTCTGTAGTATGTATTTTGTGGTGAGAGAAGCGAGACTAGCTGCTTTAAACAAACAGATAAGATACTCCTAAGCGAGTCCCCAGTAGCGCTCGCTGCCGCCTAACGCCTGGGAGGCTTGTGTTGGCTGCACTTGTACATCGATCCCCGGTAATGATAAGCCGGGCACCACCCCAAGTTCCTGTATTCGTGTGGGAGCGTACGTAGAAACACATACACAAAAACACCCCCATAAGGAGAATAGAGCCTTACATGCCATATTCTTCTATCGCTCATTCTGTAGTATGTATTTTGTGGTGAGAGAAGCGAGACTAGCTGCTTTAAACAAACAGATAAGATACTCCTAAGCGAGTCCCCAGTAGCGCTCGCTGCCGCCTAACGCCTGGGAGGCTTGTGTTGGCTGCACTTGTACATTAATTTATCAATCCCAATCACAGCGAAACTCGTCACCTAAATCGTTTTTTTTGTTTCTGCCGTGCTGCCACGATTTGAACATTACTAGTTTTGTTGTTTTGTTAAAAATCGCATCATTTGCTCGTCCATTCATTTGTTTGTATTTGTGTATTGTTTTCCTTGCTTCCGCATACAGCGTGTGTTATTCGCCTTAGTTTAACTTATTTAACTGTTACACAAAAGGAATCGTTACCGCGTTTAGCGGGGGCTTCCAGGAATAGGGGGAAATCCGCTCGTGTAAAGATATCGTTACAAAAAAAAATAACATCGTCGTCGCGCACATAGACATGTTGCAACTCGTTTTAACCGCAATTTCGAAACGTCCCGTACAGACGCAAAACCGGAGCCTGAATCGACCTTTACGTAAGAGGAGACAAGCGTTTGATCGGTGGCCGGGAGCTGCCCAGAAATGCGGGGCGATCAGCAGGCACGGTGCAGACAGCAAGCGAAGCGCAAGGAAGGAAATGAAATAGATCTAACGCAAGGCGTTGCCTCAGAATGTATGTTGGAATGTTATCTTTAAGGTACGGTAGGTGCTTACGTGCAACACTTAACACACATGCAACTTAAACGAGCGTATGCGATACGTGTGATGTAACATATGCAGCGGTGGGAGTGTGAGGGCTAACTAAGAGGTCTAATATCCACATGAGAGTATGTGATATTAGATAAGTTTATAGTTCAAAGTGAACAACTTTATAGGTGTATATTGAGTGGAAGCAACGGTAGTAGCAATATTTTCCAAAAGACTTATTTTAGATAAAAAATACAACAGAAAAGCATACATTTTATTATGATTTTTTGGATAATCCGAAAACTTGGGCATGTTTTGGGCAATCACGTTTAATTTCATATTCTCGAGTTATAACACAACTAGTTGAATCTGTTATCTTTGTGAACAAACGAACGAAACTAGCTCCGTAGTCATGAGAAGCCCAACGGTTACATACATTTTAAACCCGCGAGGAAACGTCAAGAAAACTTACTCGCACGGTTTTCAAGCAAGTAAGCAACGCACGAACAGAACGTCCATTGTTGATAACGCAGCTGTCAAACCCGACGTCGGCCGAAGAATTATTTTGATGCGTTTGCTGCTTTTTTCGGGACGTTTCACGCGTTGGAAGAAAAACATTAGCGCGGTGCCGCCAAAAAGTGAGAATCGATATTCTACGGATCGTGTGGCGGGTCGCAATAAACGGCGACATTGTTTGGCTTCTGCAGGTCTTTTGTTTTTCAACGCTCGCCCGACGTGCGGCGGTGGTGTGGGCGTGTTTGTGTGTGCGCGCGATAGTTGCATACCAAGTTTGAAGTGGTTGCAGCGGATGCCCGCATTAGGCAGCGAAACGGAAAACGCCTTCACACGGACCCACTATGAGTGAACCGACGCCGGACGCTGCGAAGAAACCGCTTAAAGATGCCAGCAGTAAGCCCCTCTACTCCGAAGGTTCCGCGTTCGCTAGCCTGGGCGATGATGGCTTCCTTACGGGACCGTCACTAAAGTCGCCTACCCCGGCAGAAGACGCTATCATGAGTGATGACGAAACGAAAACGCTTACCACGCTAGAACCACCCAGAAAGCCGATGATGCTGGCGAAGAAAAGCTTCCCCGCAGCGGCCCCCAAGCCTTCTGCCAATGTAAAACGATTTTGATGTTGATTGATGAGCGGCATGTGTAATATATGACCTGTGTATGTTTTGTGCTTCACAGGAAACGCAGAAGGCGAAGGAAGGTTTCAAAGCACCCGACGGTGGTGAGATGCTGTCGAAAGAAAGTCTCATCCAGAAGATGCGCAGCAAGCTAAGCAAACACATCGATCTGAAGGTGCTCAATGCAGAATCCCCCGACGTGCCACCGTTGGACATGAGCGGTGCGATAGAGATTCCGCAGGACCTGATTCTGAGCAACGACATCCCGCAAACGCCGATCGCGGCACCCGATTCCAAGGAGACGAAGCTGGACGATCACGATTTGATCGCCATACTGGAGGGCAACGTGGTGGCGATACGGGAAAACGCATCCGAGATCGAGGTGTGCGTGGGATCGGACGAGTCGAAGGATATGGGCGAGGAGCTGGAAATCGTATCCTTCTCGATCATCGATCCGGACGAGATGCAGCTTGCGAAGAAGGAACGCGAGAAGGAGATTGCCCGCCGGCAGATGGAAAGCTTGCCGCTGATACCGAAGGTGCGGAAACCGCGCACGAAGCTGATACCGAAGCCCACGACCGAGAAAGCCGGCGAACCGATGGTAAAATCACCCACCGAATCAAAGGTTACGGCGCCCAGTGCCCCAGTGGCAGGAGTTACGATAAAAGGACAGACGACGATACGGCCAATCGTAAAGGCATCCGCTGCTGGCAATCTCTTGCCGATAAAGAAGGAAGCAACCGAACCGGATTTGACATCGCTGAAAGCAGTAATAGCTAAAAATTTGAAGGAGAAGTTATCAAAAGAGGCCAAGCCGCCAGCGCCGCAAAAAACAACGCAACTGGTCGATTCGCTCGTTTCTGACTGGGACGATGAACCGGCCCAGTCACATCAGCAGCAACCGCAGCTGGATTTAGTTGAATCGCTTCAACCGGAAAAGAAACCGTCGCCTGCGGAGCTAATACTAGATCCACCAAAGGAACCACAACCACCTTCCATGCCACCTCCGGTCGTCGAACAGAAGCGTGTTATCAAGCGCAAAATCATATGGGATCCATCGGACGCCAGCATTCCGTTCGCCAGTCTGGTAAAATCGAATCGTGCTCAATCTGCCACCCTAAACCCTACCGCACCAGGGCCACTGCGTCGCAAGCGTGCCGATTCCGTCGCAGTACACATGCTGGGCGATATGCCACACTTCAGCACATTAGCACCGGTACGGCAGCGGGCCAAGACCCCGGAACCGGTGAAGGTGATCGAGCGCGTACCGGCGATAAAAGTCGAACTCGACTCACTGGCGGGCGACTCGAAGGCGAAGAAGCGAAAAAAGAACGAAATCGAACGGCTGCTCGGGGACGAGGGCGCCATCAACATGCTGTACGACGTGGAGTGCGAAACGAACCGGAAGGATCTGCTCAAGGACACGGAGGTGGATACGAGCGACGAGGACGAGAAGCTGCTCGCGAAGACGAAGATAATAACCGACGTGGTCATCAATCAGCACAAATCACCGAACGAAGCGCAAAGCCTGCGGGTGCGGGCGAAGCGTGCCTCGACTCCCCTCAACCAGCAGGCATCAGCGGCGGTACCAGCGGGAGGGGGAGGATCAGGAGGCACTGGTCAAATCGTTTCCAAGCCAACACCCTCACCACCCACCACGTCATCGACAGGGAAGCCGGCTGCGACGAAGAAAACGACCAACGGCACCTCAGCATCACCCACCGCCGCCGGTCGGAAACGCAAAACGACAGCATCGGCCGCGAAAGAGTGGGACTACGTGTACAACGCGCAGCGCAACGAGGACGCCATGATCATCCGACGCCGGTCGAACAGTTCCTACTCCAGCGGTGCCAGTCCGCGCCGTCTCAGCTTCGACCAGACGACCGAACCGGTAGCGCAGAAGGATAAATCACCCGCTAAAAAAACCGACGACGGTTTCCTGTTTGCGAAGCCGCCCGCCAAGAGCGTCACCACCGAACAGCAGCAGACGCTACCGCCGAAAGCAACGAAATCGCCACCGACGGCGCCGGGAGGAGGAGGAGGGTCCCCAACGGAAGAGGTTAAGTTCAATCCCTCGCTGGTGGCGAACATGCGCGGTAAGCTGAGCAAGGTGTTGAAGGGTATGCAGGGGGCACCGCTGGCAACGAGCACACCCGGCCAGGAGGCATCCACCAAGGTGGTGCGCGGACCAATTAAGCGGAAGGCGGTGACCGGTTCGGGTGGGGTCGATTCGGTCGATTCTGTTGCCGGTGCGGACGTCCGGACACCGAGTGGCCTTGCGGAGGATGTGCTGCAGAGGCAGCTCGATCTGCTGAAGCAGGTGACGTGCGTGAAATCTGGACAGTACATGGAGCTTGTGCTGCACTCGACAGGGGTCACCTTCGGAGAGGGCCCGAAGTGTGGTCCGTTGACGAACGTATTTTCCTACGAGGTAAGTTCCTGCCTTTGCTACTTTCTTATTGCCTCTGTGCTGTCGCACTGCATAAGGGTATTTCAGCTGCTGGTCAACAAAAAAAAATGGTTAACGTATGGCATCCTAGCGGAGAATGTTTATCATACTAGCAAATAGAGCATTAATAATGCGATGGTGTTGTGCAAATTGCATACTTTTTGGCTGAAATCGTGCGTTAATTCGCCAAAAAGTATGCAATATACATGACAGATGCTTCGTCCTTCTGAAGCATACTGACTGTTCTTTCAAGGGTGACTTAATTCCATTTTTGTCCACAGCTTATGAATGAACTGAGCAGCACGTTGAACCTGCTGCAGAGGGATGTCTCCGTCCGAGCGGTGCTGCTGCGATCCGGTGGGGCACACTTCAGCCGAGGTTTGGATGTTGCGCATCTGGTACACCCGCAGCAGGAGAAACGAAAATTTGCCGCGGAAGACATGAGTGCATGTCTAATGTGAGTAACACGTGCCGGTCGATTCAAATTTTCCTCATAATTCCGACGCCTTTTTCCTTCTCGCAGGAAGTTCCTGAAGACGCTCATCGCCTTCCCGAAGCCCATCATTGCGGCAGTGCACGGCGATCTGCTCGGTATGGGCGTGACGATACTGCCGCTGTTCGATATGGTGCTGGCTCAGATGGGCAGCAGCTTTGTCGCCCCGTACGGCCATTTCGGATATCTGCCCGAGGGTTTGGGTGCGTTCAGCACCGCCCGGGCACTGAAGCCGAAAACGGTAAGGACGATTTTGTAAATGTGTGTGTTTGTGTGTTTTTCATTTATTTAACTTCTCCATCTCTCATTTCTATTCTCCCTCTGACCACACGGATAGGTAACGGATCTGTTGCTTCAGGGTAAGCGTATGACGGCGACTGCTGCGCTGGAGTACGGGCTCGTGACGGAAACGGTTCCACCCGAGCGTTTCGAGGAGCGGGCACGCTCGCTGGCTAAAACTGTGGCCTCTCACTCCGTCCAGGTAAGTGGTTCCGTTTCTTGCTTTTGCTTCCTACCTGGTGCCCCCCGTATCACCACCAATCGTAGTCGTAGATGGGGACGCAGCGGGCCACGTACGCCGGTCCCTGGTAGAACAGCTCGCTCACCTCGTCATCGTACTCGTCCAGATCGAACTTGCACTGGTGCGACACGGGACAGGTGCAGCGATGGTAGATGAAGCCGTAGTCGCGCCGACCGTACCCGCAGAACTCGTGCGGTGCGCATCGTTTCATCGCTGCGCCGTACAGGGGGTTATGTATAAGAAAGGACAACATAATAATTGTTTAACATAAACACAAAATATCACCTCCGCAGCTAAGACAATCCGCGACTGTACCTGGAGGGTGATATCTACTGGTTGAAATACCACTCTCTGGTTGAAAACTATCTTGAAAATGGTTTTGCAAGCCCGATTGCTCGCTGCAAAGCTATTTGAAATAGCTAAACAAATCCGGCTATCATGTTGTGCAGATTGCATAGTTTCGGGCTGATAAGAACAAATTAACGCTCAAAGGTATGCAATCTGCACAACACCAACGCTATATTCGCCGGTTTAATAGCTATTCAACACTACACACAGTCACTCTTGTTCACTGCGGCGTTTGAAATACCATCTGCCACATGTCACATGCATCATATGTAGCATATGAGCGTTACCTTTACCCCATCACCGCTACTCACCGACGCACTTGTAGTTCTGCACCACCGTGAACAGGTGCCGGGCGTCGTTGAAATCCTCCCCGGAGCGGTTGTGAAACGTCCAGTAGCTCTGCCGGTGATCACACAGACAGTCGACCACGATCGACACGTTCTTCACGCCGTACGACTGGTACAGCGTTTTGCGGCGCAGCGCAATCTCGCCGTCGCGGCACGGACGCAGTTCGCGCAACGGTGCGCAAAACTTCATCTGCGTCCGGCTGTTCACGTTCATCACGTTGCCGTGGCGCGTATGCACCACCGGGCAGCTCGGCGTGTTGAGCGGACACCGGCACACCTTGTCGACCGTGCTCGGCATCCAGTGGCGGTGGTGCACGATGTTGCACACCTCATTCTCCCGGCACGTTCCCATCATCGTGTCCTGCAAAGGGAGAGCGTTTTGTGAGTGCGTTCTATCCAGGAACGAGCGAACGACGGTTTCCTCACATAATCTTCATAGTGATAGCGGTACGGAAGGACGCCCCGGGCGAGAAGCGCGATTGATACGACGATTAGAATCGGTATCACGGCGTGTGTCGTGCTGCTGCCGGCAACCATCCCTGAAGCAACTAACAAGCACCAACGAGATCTGCCGCACACTTGGCACAAACCACCTCTTCGGTCGACAACTGCTCGATGAGCCGTGAAGCAACCCGACCCTATTAACCGACCGATGATCGGCCGACAAACTGATTCGGTCTGCCAAATCTCGGTCTGCCGAGCCGGCCAAACCAAGCCACACCGACGCGACGTGCTCCGCAAGGAGGGAAACCCATAAATAAGCCGAAGGGAAGCACACACGCAGGAGCGTGCCATTTTGCAAACTCGCGCTCCGCCAGGGAATGTCCAGAAACCTGAGAGAAAGAGAGAGCAGCGTCCGGATACAAAACCACCTGCAGAGCATCCAGCAGGAGAAATAAACACGGGAAGGACGTGGAAAAATTGAGCAGGGCTCTGTGGTGCCGCTTCTTCGCCGCGATCGAATTCGTCTGATCGGTTGAAAAATGGGAGGATGGATTTTTACAACACTCACTTTTGACGGTCGCCGGCGTTCCGCTGTCGATGCTCGTTGGAAAATAAATCTCTGGTTGCGGAAGAAATTGAGGCAAGCATGGGAAAGAGAGGGCGTGTTGCGATCGTGCCGTATCCATTTCGTAGTAGTGGCAGCACACGCGTACGTCATCCTAGGGGAAAATGGATGGGAAAACCTGGTGACGAAAGGAAATCCCTCCGCGCCCCGCCGTACACTCGCTGTCTATCTCAGCTTGGGCACGTTTCCAAGGGAAAGCCGGAGCCGTTTAGACAGCCGGGCAGACATAAATAAACAAACAGTTTTGCGGCTCCCAACAACATCATCATCATCAAACAGACAGATGAGAGTTGCCATTAAATAGTGCCCTCTTCCGCAGAACGGATCGTGTTTCAAGCGCGGTGAAAGATTGCAACTGTTGCTGTCCGGATCACCCCGGTGTTTTGTGTTCGGTCGGATTGATCATTATTATGGATGATTTGCGGGTGGTGTTCATCCTTGAAGGTTTACTTCTTCCACTTCTCGGTTAATCGAACTCGTGTGTGTGGATGATACGAAATAATCGGGCTTAAATTGGGGCGGATAGAGGATGGTCGATCAAGCAATCAATTTGGTCTAGGGGTTGATCATCATAGTTTAGGAAACCAACTACCCTAAAACCGGTTCTCCATAGTTTACAATAAATGTTTGTTTATCGTCCAATATTAAATTAAGCATAGTTTCAAGACCCATTAGAGCCAGATAACGTCGTTCAATAAAAAGCAAAATGTTAAATTATCATCCAATTTTTGTCCAACGACTGGCATGCACGCAATGCAATAGTTCTAGCGCTTACGTTGCTAGCGCCGTAAGCATGGACGTTATATTTAGCATACTTTATGCTACATCTATATTTATGACCGGTTGGTTACAGTGATCTATGCAATTGGGGTGAATCAAATTCCTTTACAGGGGTTTTCGGTCCAGTTTAGAGTTGACGACTAGTATTTGTAATGTCTTGCAATGTCATAGCCTGCTTGTAACAAGTAGTCTTTCAATTCGTTAGCCTACCATAGCATTACCAAATGTAAGCAGATGCTAATGACGA
>KZ071549.1:56522-71705 GCA_002091845.1 Anopheles cracens | reverse complement strand
CCAACACTATTTGACTTCTTAACTAAGGGAAGACTTGAAATCGGCATCGAAAAACCGCTGTCTTTTCAGTCCCAGTGCATTGGACCCATCCGTCCCAGGCTTAATCTCAACCTTCCACATTCCATCTTCCCATCACTCACAGGCAATGCAGTCCATTAAGCAGCATCTGCGTCGGGAGCTGGTGACCAAGATGGAGTCGACCCTGGCACTGGAGCAAAAGAAGCACGCCCAACAGTGGCCAACACTCGAGTGTCAGCACAAGTTCAAACTGTTCGTCGGCAAAGGGGGAGAACTCTAAGCATCGGTTGCTTGGGACTGTGTGTGTGTTTTTTTTCTTTCTTTACAAAATTGTAAATCGAGCGTCATGCGTACAGCGATACAGTTGTACAACAATTACTTTTGCTAATGTTTGCCTCTGGAATGGTGTCGGCACCATTTTGGCATTCTTTTTACATCGAGCTAAACTGTTCAGTGCGCGCGTAGTTCCATTAAGTTTTCGATCTTCCTCCCGCATTGTTACCGATTTAGCTTGTTTCTTCTTCCACAGACGAGGGTTTGTTCAATGACCACCTCGTTGTTTGTATTGTATTAAGTTTAGCAGAACCCATTGTGTGTGCGCCTTAGGCCTTTTGCGCGGAACGTTCAGTTAACTTCCCATTAGTTGCTTCCTATTAGATTTTCCGTTTCAGTTTATTCCTTCGAGGGTCATGGCGGTATATTATTCTTTAATTTGTTTAATACTACAGAGAAGGTTAACTGAGCGGAGGAAGAGTAATTAAGATGATGTTATTTTAAACACGGATACTATATGCGATCGCGGCGGAAAGTGCAAAGTAACTTAGGTTTAGTGTGAGAAGAATTGAGGCAGAATAGTCTAGGAACGATTCCTCTCCTGGTGGATGCTGCGAAAGACAGCAAAGGAAACAGTGTTCTATGCTCCCGCGGAAGCATGTTTAAAACTATTCTATTCCTTTTATTATTGTTTGAACGAAACACGTGCGAAAAATTTATTCATTTATCCTGTTGATCATCTCACCAGCATCGAAGATCGTTATGAATCCATTACGAAAAAGAACCATTATGAACGGGAAAAAGTATTTGGCAGCAATATCGCGAAAGCGTTCGTTTATGCAAAGTTCGTTTAGGTGTAGAGATTTTTTTTCAATCATACAAAAAGAAATATATTTTGACGAATGCGTCTTATTAATAAAGGCTTACTTTTTTTTGTATATGCGAAAGAAACATTTGAAATTATTACCAATGGAAATGCAATCGTGATTATTTTGAATGATTAACTTGTTCATCATTTTTTACTTGTTGTACCTCGCTGGTAGCCTGGGTTTTATCCTTCTCTTTCTCCGATAGTCATCCGTACGTCTTTAAATAGGATGGAATACATTATGATCTACTAAATTTGCACGAGGAGTGTGTAAAAATCGTTTTCACCTCCAGCGTTCAAAGCGGCTGTATTCCAGTTTAAACAAGCTCCGTTGCTTTGATTATTTTGATGAAATCTTAATTAAAAAGTATATTTTTACATCTTCCCAGTAATGTGCAAAAATAGGTAAAAAAAACGGAACGTTCTTATCGTATAGCGGTTTTTACACGTCTGTGTAACGACCTGAAGCGAGCTTTACACGTCCGTAAAACGACCTGAGAACGATGATGCGAGAAGACCTATCGAGACGTCAAACGACGAGGTTTCTCGCCTGTTGCTCAATACGTACAGAACAGAAGCGCGGTACCATGCGCGATACCTCACAAAATTCAAAAATTCTACTATTTAAAATACATTAAAATATAGTTGAATATTTTTCAGCATGAAAACAAGGATTTTTGCCTGAAAAAAACGATATTTTTAAACTCCAACTCCAGACGTGTAAAGCCCGCTTAGGCCCAAGACCAAGTAGCCCCCCCCCACCTCTTACTGGAATGTCAATCAAACAAAACAAAAGACGTTGTTATCTCATTTTCTTATCGACAATTTTTGGTAAAAAAACGTGTAAGTACATATCATAAACGAAAAGTTTTAACACAAATGGAAAACTATCAGACTTATCTTCTAAATTAGTATACATCTCTTCGCAGGAGCGAAACAACACATCCTTCCCCAGCCACTCGCGTTTGTCAACACGCGCATAAACGCCGGCACCATGTCCTTAAATCTTGGCGATCCGTTCCCGAACTTTACCGCCGACACCACGATCGGCAGTATCGACTTTCACCAGTGGATCGGCGACGGCTGGGCGATCCTGTTTTCCCACCCGGCCGATTACACACCCGTCTGCACGACGGAACTGGCGGCGGTGGCGAAGCTGGTGCCGGAGTTTGCCAAGCGGAACGTGAAACCGATCGCCCTGTCATGTGACACGGTCGAATCGCACCGCGGCTGGATCGAGGACATCAAGGCGTACGGCGAGCTGCCGGTCGCCGGCGACGGTTTCCCCTTTCCCATCATTGACGATTCGAAGCGCGAGCTGGCGGTGAAGTTGAACATGCTCGATAAAGACGAGATTGGATCGGCCGGGCTGCCGCTGACGTGCCGCGCCGTGTTTGTGATCGATGCGGCGAAAAAGCTGCGCCTCTCGATCCTGTACCCGGCGACCACCGGGCGCAACTTTGCGGAGATTCTTCGAACGATCGATTCGATGCAGCTGACGGACAAGCGGAAGGTGGCAACGCCGGCCGATTGGGTGCAGGGCGGGACGTGCATGGTGCAGCCGTCGGTTCCGGAAGACCAGCTGGCGGCGCTGTTCCCGGCCGGTGTAAGCAGTGTGTCGCTGCCGTCGGGCAAGAAGTACTTGCGCAAAACCGAATGTCCGGAGTGATCGTTCTGTACTTAACTGCTTAGCTGAATTGTTTATGAAAACAGGGTGTGACACATGTGATTGCCGTACGGGCTGCATTTTATACCGATTAAAGTCGTACGAGAAAACAGTGCTCGCTTTTCGCTTTATTGCTAACAAATGTAACAGTACAACAAAACTATAGTTATTGGAATAGCTTGAAGGAAAATCGTCGTCATTTGCCGTCCGCTAGGAATACGTACTGGTCCAGGATAGCCTCGGATAGGTACTGCTCCAGATAGCTTCTCGGAATGTCCGCAACGCGTGTGAAGATTTCCAGGAACCGCAATGCGAACAACGCTTCCGTTCCGACCGCATTCTTAGCCCTGAAAGGAAAATCCCGATCAGTTCACCGTAACAGCTTCTGGGAACAAAACAAAACAAAACCTACTCTAAATTGGCGTGCACGAAGGACAGCACGTACTGGCACAGATACTGCAGGAACACGTCCGTTTCGCACGCATCAAACTGGCGCAGCACGCTCAGCAACCCGATCGTGAGCGGGTGGCCATCGATCGCTTCGTTCTTCTTCTTCGCCACCAAACTGTCCACGTTTTCCATGTACTGCAGCTTGGGCAGGGTGGTCGCGATGTAGAGAAACAGCACGAGGGGCAGAAAACGGGGCGGTTCCTGCCGGATGTACACTTTCCGGTACGGATCGTACAGTCCGGCGTACAGGAGGTACGTGTTCAGTTCCGCGACGAGTTCGGCGTCCGGAATGGGATGCGTCTCGTCGAGCTGGTGGCGCTGGAAGTCCAACAAAATGGCACTGCACAGGGGAAGATAACGAGCTCGTTAGAAGAATGTTAGGGGAATAATCCACTCCATACGTACTGGTTCAACGTCCTCAGCGATGCCTCCAGCTTGGTGGCCCTGATTTTGCAGCTACAGTTAAGTTCCAGCGCTAGCTGACAGCGAAGCGTCTGCTTCTGGCCAATCTTTTGCAACCAATCGCCGATGGAACTGGTGGTGAAAAAGCGACCCACGCTGACCAGGAAACCTGCGTAGCTTTTCGACGGGGTTTCGACAACGTCCGCACGCTCCAGGTCGGTTTTGATGCCTCCGAAAACTTCGCTCCAGTTCGCTTCGTGCTGCAGCTTGCGCTGCAGCGTCGCGAGCAGTAGCTCCAGGTCGGACTTCAGCATCGCTCCGTACAGCCGGTCGAGCCCGATCAGACCGGCCGGGCCGAACGTTTCGTTGATTTTGCTGGCGAATTTGTTCGTCAGCAGCAGCTTGTGGGTTTTGAAGTCGTACCAGCTCGAGCAGATGTCGATGTAGATCGTCGTTCCACGTTGAACCGCACGATCCGTGCCATCTCCTCGTGCCAGATGCGCATGCAGTGAATGTTGAGGTAATCCTGCACGTACTCGAACGACCGCCGGTAGCCGTGGATGATCTTGTGCAGCGCGTCGAGCCGCGCGTACAGCTCCGACTCTTTCGCTTTGGCGCTGAACACCAGCTGCTGGTGAAACGCTTCCGCCACGTTCTGCACCAGCTTCCGGCGGATGCCGTCCTCGAGCAGTTTGCGCGAGTCGAGCTCCACCACTCCGACCAGCGTGGTTTGCATCGCCAGGATGCCCTCGGTGAAGGTGGACAGGGTGTAGGTGAGTTTGGCCACCTGGAAGCGCTCCTCGAACTGGGCGTACTCCTTCATGCGCTCCTTCTCGAGACGGGCCGGCAGCTCGCGCAGCACGTTCGTCTGCAGGTCGACGATTTGCGCCAGCAGGGTGAACATCGTTTCCGGGATGATCTGTACCACCTTGCGCACGAAGTTGGCGAGCTCGTTGCTGTAGTAACGCGAAACATCGATCAGGTGTTCCGAGTCGGCTTGGTTCAATCGCAGCAGTGGGATTTCGAGCGCGGAAGCTAGCTTGAGAAAGGTGGACCGTAGCTTTATCACCAGCCGCGGCTGGTGGCGTATATTTTCCTGCATCATGGCGGTGTAGCCGTCGATCAGGCGCCAGGCGTAGCTAAAATCTCCGATCAGCTGCAGATTGATCAGATCGTTCTCCTTGATGCTGATCGTGTGGAACATCTCGTGCAGATACTGACGCGTTTCAACGATGTGCTGCTTCACCTGCATGTTCCTGCTTAGCCCGTGGAAATCCTGCACCTCCTCCAGTGCCTGCAGCAGCTGAATAATCGTGCGCCCCGTCTGGCTCAGATGCTGCTCCTCCCGGCTCAGCCCATCGATCTCCTTGCGGATGTTGGCGAAACAGCGGCTCAAGCTGTCGTTCTTGCGCGTCTTCACGAACGGCCGCGCGCCGGAAAACGCATCCGCGAGGTCCTGCATTCGGTCGGTCGCTTCCCGGCGGAAGTCCGTCCACCGGTCGTCCTTTTCCTCCAGCAGGCGTTTCAACATTTCGCGCACCTTCAGCTCCAGCTGGCTGGTGTTTAGCAGCAGCTCGAAGAAAACGACGCCCCGGAAGTCGATCTCCTGCTCGATTAGCTCCCGCACCTGACGGCAACGCTTGGCGGACGCGCCAGACGCCATGTCGAGTGAGGTGGCGGGGCTCGTGTGCAGCATCACCCACCGGACGGTGATGTTACACTCCCGCACCAGCGCCATCACCTTCGGCATATGATCGAGCAGGTTCTGTTCGGTGAGTGTACCCTCGCGCAGGATGCTCCGGGTGCGGTTGAGCAGCGTTTCCATCGATTGCTTCTGCCGGTGGCACGTTTCCTTGAGGTTCGCAGTGTCTAGCGTGTTGGTGAGGGCGGTTTTGGCCGCTTTATAAGGTTCCCAGGCACCTGGTGAGAGGGGAACAAGCATTTGAGCATTCAAATTTCTCACAAAACCGACTGCCCGGTCGTACCTATCAAATTGACCGTGATGCCCATGTACAGCGAAACGATCCAATTGTTCGAGAAGAACTTATCCACAATCTCACGCATCCGGGCCGGTTGATTGTGGAGCGTCTTTGGTGAGAAAAACAAACACACATACAACATGCCTGCCTGGTTTGCTAGTGCCGTTGAGTGTTGCTCCGGCAGAGGATACACGGCAATCTGATTGTACACGTCGTCCGACCGCAACCGGCCAATAACCATCTCGATGTACAGTGGGCTGATCGGAACACGGGCAAAAAAGTCCTCCGGATAGCAGGCCACCTTACGACCCGCGCCTCCCCCGTTGCCTCCCGCACCCGGACCGTCGATGAAGCCGGTTGAACGGAGCAGTTTGCAGACCTCATCGATACTGCTGTCACTGTGCGTTTTCAGGGCGCTGTACCGGTTGTACGATACGAGAATACGCTCACGCACAATACCCGGGATGTGCAGGTCGGCCACCAGCAGCATCATGCCGTACAGATATAGGGCTTCACACTGGAAAGACGGTTCGAAAATGACAACAGCGAAGTTTGGATGATGCCAACGACTCGTACCATCAGCTGCTTGCCTTCCTCGTCCTGGAACACCTTCTCCATCGACTGCTGGATGAAGAGGCCCGTGTTCAGCTCCTCGATGAACGTGTTCAGATCCTTCACGTACTTGTGGATGCTCTCGAACACGATGTAGAACCGGTTCAGCGTTACGATGTAGTTCTCCCGCAGCTCCTCGTCGAGCAACCGCAGCTTTTCGTCCGCCTCAATTTTCGCTTCCTGTGCGTCGGCGATTTGGAAGTAGCTGAAATCCTTAATAATTTCGCCATACTTTTGCTGCTCTTCCTTCGACCGCAAGCTGCCGTTCACGTAGGGAATGGTGGGGACGCGGGTTCAAAAGCATTAATTGGTTAATGATAACGACGAATTGCGGTAGCCCCCGGTTGCTGCTTACTAGAATAGCTCCGGCACGTAGTCCTTCAATCGTAGCAGCTCGCAGATGATGGTATTTCCCTCGGCCACAATCTGCAGCACCGTTTGTCCGCAGACATTGTTTTCGGCGAGAAATTCGGTCGCCATCAGCGCTTCAGTGTTGCTGTTTGTCAACAAGGCTGCACTCCGGGTGAATCATAATTCGATAAACAGCGTAAACAAACGAGACAGACGCTGGCCAAATTGAGCAAATTGGAACTTATTCATTTATTGGAAATTATTCATATCTAGAATATTGTTTGCGAGTTTTTGGAATATCTTTAATTTATTATCAATTGCTCCGGCAGAGGATACACGGCAATCTGATTGTACACGTCGTCCGACCGCAACCGGCCAATAACCATCTCGATGTACAGTGGGCTGATCGGAACACGGGCAAAAAAGTCCTCCGGATAGCAGGCCACCTTACGACCCGCGCCTCCCCCGTTGCCTCCCGCACCCGGACCGTCGATGAAGCCGGTTGAACGGAGCAGTTTGCAGACCTCATCGATACTGCTGTCACTGTGCGTTTTCAGGGCGCTGTACCGGTTGTACGATACGAGAATACGCTCACGCACAATACCCGGGATGTGCAGGTCGGCCACCAGCAGCATCATGCCGTACAGATATAGGGCTTCACACTGGAAAGACGGTTCGAAAATGACAACAGCGAAGTTTGGATGATGCCAACGACTCGTACCATCAGCTGCTTGCCTTCCTCGTCCTGGAACACCTTCTCCATCGACTGCTGGATGAAGAGGCCCGTGTTCAGCTCCTCGATGAACGTGTTCAGATCCTTCACGTACTTGTGGATGCTCTCGAACACGATGTAGAACCGGTTCAGCGTTACGATGTTGTTCTCCCGCAGCTCCTCGTCGAGCAACCGCAGCTTTTCGTCCGCCTCAATTTTCGCTTCCTGTGCGTCGGCGATTTGGAAGTAGCTGAAATCCTTAATAATTTCGCCATACTTTTGCTGCTCTTCCTTCGACCGCAAGCTGCCGTTCACGTAGGGACGCAAGTTCAAAAGCGTTAATTGGTTAATGATAGCAACGAATTGCGGTGGCCCCCGGTTGGTGCTTACTAGAATAGCTCCGGCACGTAGTCCTTCAATCGTAGCAGCTCGCAGATGATGGTGTTTCCCTCGGCCACAATCTGCAGCACCGTTTGTCCGCAGACATTGTTTTCGGCGAGAAATTCGGTCGCCATCAGCGCTTCAGTGTTGCTGTTTGTCAACAAGGCTGCACTCCGGGTGAATCATAATTCGATAAACAGCGTAAACAAACGAGACAGACGCTGGCCAAATTGAGCAAATTGGAACTTATTCATTTATTGGAAATTATTCATATCTAGAATATTGTTTGCGAGTTTTTGGAATATCTTTAATTTATTATCAATTTGCTAAGTCCAGAGATCCCAGCTTTTCCTATTTCAATTTAAATATGTATTTTTTATCCGTGCTGTCATTCGCGCCGCACGGCCCACGAGTGGGCTACCACTGTGCCGAAAATCAAACGCATTTTGGCATTTGACTGCTTGACAGCCAGAACGAGAGGTATCCAATCCGCGTCTCAAGGTGGGAAAAAGTTACAAACAGCAGAATTTGTAAAATAAACCACTAAGAACAGTGTAATTTCCGTCGATTTGGGGTAGGAGAAAGGTAAGTGCGTTGCGTCGAATTGATCAGGCCGTTCTCCCTTTCACGGTTGGTTTTCCGCTGGTCCCGAGGCTTGATGTGGTTGTACCGCTTCGTTTCCAAAGGAGGAAGCGTTGCCGAGAAGTGCGCGTGCCGTGTGAAAAGTTGTCGAAATCGCTTTGCCTACCCATTCGAATGCCACCGTGGAAAACGGGTGATATTGCGAACGCAGAACGAGTGCATTCTCGTTGGTGGAAAGTGTAAACAAATGTGATGGATAGTTTTGCGCCCGCGGGAGAGCCGTCATACGCCAAGCTTGACGCGTAAAAGCTTTCCAGTGAGTTTTTGCTGTGTCGTACGCAAGAAGGGGTGGAGCGAGTGTGTGTGCGTGCTGGGGGAAACGCAAGCGGAAGATTTGATGATTTTGAGTGACATTTCATTTCGGCGCGCCACTAATGCCAAATTCGGGGCTCCTTGCGTGGGGGATTGTTTTGGTCGTTGTTTCGTGCAGGTTTTTGCTTGTTTTTTGATTTCGAAGCCACGGGATCGTGCTCTGCAACCGTACAACCAAGCCTGGCACAGTAAATGCTAAGCCAGGGTAGCCATTTTGTTTAATGCTAGCAAGGTTATGTGCGCATTTCGATCGCGTGTAATCTGCAGATAAATGCTGTTCTCAATGGAAAAGTATCTAAACGAGTGCCGGTTGTAGCAGTGGCAAAATAGAACGTTTTCGTAAACATGTAATGAAATGAAAATATATCGTCGTTGTGACAGCGACTGTCATGCTGCAGCATAGCACATTCGTCACACACACACACACACACACGTCTGCACGCTGGCGTGCATTGGTGTGCGTGTCTGTGGGATGTGAAAAAGCTTTTTACCGTAGCAGAATTTTTACATCACAGCCAAGCGAACCAAGTTTGCTCGTGCGACAATTAATCGACACCGATGCTCCCTTAACCTTTCCTCTTCATAAAATATAGTTTTACTTGTGGGCAGCATATTTATGGTCCGAATTTGACATAACGCGTAATGAAAAAAAAAATGAACAGCACGCAATACGTCGGAGTTGACAGACAGCTGACACGCCGCACGCACACCAAGGCGCGCACACGCACGCACACAGGCGCTGGTGGTCGCCTTCAAGCGAACGCATCGGCGCCATTTTGTTTTTCGCTACAGCAAATCGATCGAAACACGGAGCGGGTAGAGCTGCATTTTTGCCGCTTTCGAAACAGACGACGCGTTGTCAGTGCTGACAGTTCTCAAGCAGCAATCGGTTGGCTTTGTTGTTTCTCGGTTCGTTCGTTCGTCGCCTCTGGTTTTGACAGCTCTGCAGAAAGAACAAAACACCGATTGGAGTGAGATTTTCTGTTTGCGAAACCACTGGCGCGCGGTCTCTGTAATTGAGATTTTTGGTCCTGGTGAAAGACGGGAGAAAAGTGGTGTTTGTTGCGCCCGTTAAAATGGTGTTTGCGGTGGTTGATGTGGCAGCCGGTGGTGGCCAGTGAAAACCGTGCCAGGAGGGCTGACCTCTGCGCCGTAATCGGTGAAGTGGCAAGCGAATCGAAGGAAAAGGTGGTCAGTTTCTTTTTTCTCTCGCAGCTCTTGGACGAAAATCGGTGCTGAAAATATCCAACAGGACAGTGACTAACTTATCAGCATCAGTGGCCAGTGAAAACCGTGCCAGGAGGGCTGACCTCTGCGCCGTAATCGGTGAAGTGGCAAGCGAATCGAAGGAAAAGGTGGTCAGTTTCTTTTTTCTCTCGCAGCTCTTGGACGAAAATCGGTGCTGAAAATATCCAACAGGACAGTGACTAACTTATCAGCATCAACGCACAGAGCGCTGCTATCTATGTGAAGCACACAAAGGCAAGCGTGTGTAGAAAAGAGCGAGAGAAAAGGTGCGTGTACGCGGCGGGTACTGAAGGAGACCCCCGCTTCGTGACACAGCAAGCAGAGCAGGCAGCAAAACAACGGTTTGAAGCCATCCCAGTGGTGAAAGGCACGCATCACCAGCAACAGCGGCAGCATTCGTGCATTTGTTTTCCCCGTTGACACCCCGGAACACCAAACGGCCTCAAAATTGAGGAAATCGAGGAAATCGTGGAGACCGAGGTTATCCTCTCTCCAGATGAAATGCACCACGAGGAGTTCGAGATCACGATGGTGCCGATGGAAGCGACAACCGTGCTGACCAGTTCCGGCGGCGCGGGCAACCTGAAGCGCGACGTGCGAGACATGGTGCGGGAGGCCAATTTCCAGACCAAGCTCCTGATGCAGGAAAACGAAGGTACGTACTTCCAAACGCTGTGTGCTTGTCTCTCGAAACGAAATGCAGCAAACATAACCAGGCAGTCGAACGCGCGTCATCATGTAAATAGACGGAGAGTACCGTTCCATTGTTTGGCCTCGACAAAAGTGACAGATTTTCAAGGCGGACAGAGATTTGCTTTGATTATTACTCTGCGCTGCGCGTTTCGTAAACAACACAGAACTATCAAAATATATTGCATAATTTTCAACGTCAAAAGATTGTCTGTAAATACAGAGGAAAGAGGAGAGAACATCATCGTACGTCGGTGAATTTTTGTGGCGTTTAGAATGTCAGATATGCTTTGTTATGCTTATTCGACTGTGCTCGAAAGGTCTCGGTTCATGATGGAATAACGAAAATGAAACATTCGCGATTATTTATGACGCAGAAAGAGCGTGGAAATCGCTAGCATTAAAATGATGAAAATTTTTCGTCGGAGCGTACATCGATGCGGTGCTTGCGGCTTGTGTCAGGGTGACATTTCATCAAATCCAATATGGCGTCGAAATGGCGGTGAAATAATACCACCGAACACGAAGCTCTCAGCTCGCCTGCTTTGCAGCTTAGCAGAAGATGAAAAAAGATTCGGATGCTAGCGAAAATAGAGAATGTTATCAAATGTTATCACGAATGGCAGATTTTCCGGAATAATTATAGTTTTTTTTCTTCCTTATCTCGATTGTGTCTTTAATGGGGCACATAGAAAGCCGTGTTCATGTGTTGTTTATTTATATCGCGCAACTGTACCCGCGGTGCGTGCGTGGTTGACCGCACGATCCGTGCCATCTCCTCGTGCCAGATGCGCATGCAGTGAATGTTGAGGTAATCCTGCACGTACTCGAACGACCGCCGGTAGCCGTGGATGATCTTGTGCAGCGCGTCGAGCCGCGCGTACAGCTCCGACTCTTTCGCTTTGGCGCTGAACACCAGCTGCTGGTGAAACGCTTCCGCCACGTTCTGCACCAGCTTCCGGCGGATGCCGTCCTCGAGCAGTTTGCGCGAGTCGAGCTCCACCACTCCGACCAGCGTGGTTTGCATCGCCAGGATGCCCTCGGTGAAGGTGGACAGGGTGTAGGTGAGTTTGGCCACCTGGAAGCGCTCCTCGAACTGGGCGTACTCCTTCATGCGCTCCTTCTCGAGACGGGCCGGCAGCTCGCGCAGCACGTTCGTCTGCAGGTCGACGATTTGCGCCAGCAGGGTGAACATCGTTTCCGGGATGATCTGTACCACCTTGCGCACGAAGTTGGCGAGCTCGTTGCTGTAGTAACGCGAAACATCGATCAGGTGTTCCGAGTCGGCTTGGTTCAATCGCAGCAGTGGGATTTCGAGCGCGGAAGCTAGCTTGAGAAAGGTGGACCGTAGCTTTATCACCAGCCGCGGCTGGTGGCGTATATTTTCCTGCATCATGGCGGTGTAGCCGTCGATCAGGCGCCAGGCGTAGCTAAAATCTCCGATCAGCTGCAGATTGATCAGATCGTTCTCCTTGATGCTGATCGTGTGGAACATCTCGTGCAGATACTGACGCGTTTCAACGATGTGCTGCTTCACCTGCATGTTCCTGCTTAGCCCGTGGAAATCCTGCACCTCCTCCAGTGCCTGCAGCAGCTGAATAATCGTGCGCCCCGTCTGGCTCAGATGCTGCTCCTCCCGGCTCAGCCCATCGATCTCCTTGCGGATGTTGGCGAAACAGCGGCTCAAGCTGTCGTTCTTGCGCGTCTTCACGAACGGCCGCGCGCCGGAAAACGCATCCGCGAGGTCCTGCATTCGGTCGGTCGCTTCCCGGCGGAAGTCCGTCCACCGGTCGTCCTTTTCCTCCAGCAGGCGTTTCAACATTTCGCGCACCTTCAGCTCCAGCTGGCTGGTGTTTAGCAGCAGCTCGAAGAAAACGACGCCCCGGAAGTCGATCTCCTGCTCGATTAGCTCCCGCACCTGACGGCAACGCTTGGCGGACGCGCCAGACGCCATGTCGAGTGAGGTGGCGGGGCTCGTGTGCAGCATCACCCACCGGACGGTGATGTTACACTCCCGCACCAGCGCCATCACCTTCGGCATATGATCGAGCAGGTTCTGTTCGGTGAGTGTACCCTCGCGCAGGATGCTCCGGGTGCGGTTGAGCAGCGTTTCCATCGATTGCTTCTGCCGGTGGCACGTTTCCTTGAGGTTCGCAGTGTCTAGCGTGTTGGTGAGGGCGGTTTTGGCCGCTTTATAAGGTTCCCAGGCACCTGGTGAGAGGGGAACAAGCATTTGAGCATTCAAATTTCTCACAAAACCGACTGCCCGGTCGTACCTATCAAATTGACCGTGATGCCCATGTACAGCGAAACGATCCAATTGTTCGAGAAGAACTTATCCACAATCTCACGCATCCGGGCCGGTTGATTGTGGAGCGTCTTTGGTGAGAAAAACAAACACACATACAACATGCCTGCCTGGTTTGCTAGTGCCGTTGAGTGTTGCTCCGGCAGAGGATACACGGCAATCTGATTGTACACGTCGTCCGACCGCAACCGGCCAATAACCATCTCGATGTACAGTGGGCTGATCGGAACACGGGCAAAAAAGTCCTCCGGATAGCAGGCCACCTTACGACCCGCGCCTCCCCCGTTGCCTCCCGCACCCGGACCGTCGATGAAGCCGGTTGAACGGAGCAGTTTGCAGACCTCATCGATACTGCTGTCACTGTGCGTTTTCAGGGCGCTGTACCGGTTGTACGATACGAGAATACGCTCACGCACAATACCCGGGATGTGCAGGTCGGCCACCAGCAGCATCATGCCGTACAGATATAGGGCTTCACACTGGAAAGACGGTTCGAAAATGACAACAGCGAAGTTTGGATGATGCCAACGACTCGTACCATCAGCTGCTTGCCTTCCTCGTCCTGGAACACCTTCTCCATCGACTGCTGGATGAAGAGGCCCGTGTTCAGCTCCTCGATGAACGTGTTCAGATCCTTCACGTACTTGTGGATGCTCTCGAACACGATGTAGAACCGGTTCAGCGTTACGATGTTGTTCTCCCGCAGCTCCTCGTCGAGCAACCGCAGCTTTTCGTCCGCCTCAATTTTCGCTTCCTGTGCGTCGGCGATTTGGAAGTAGCTGAAATCCTTAATAATTTCGCCATACTTTTGCTGCTCTTCCTTCGACCGCAAGCTGCCGTTCACGTAGGGACGCAAGTTCAAAAGCGTTAATTGGTTAATGATAGCAACGAATTGCGGTGGCCCCCGGTTGGTGCTTACTAGAATAGCTCCGGCACGTAGTCCTTCAATCGTAGCAGCTCGCAGATGATGGTGTTTCCCTCGGCCACAATCTGCAGCACCGTTTGTCCGCAGACATTGTTTTCGGCGAGAAATTCGGTCGCCATCAGCGCTTCAGTGTTGCTGTTTGTCAACAAGGCTGCACTCCGGGTGAATCATAATTCGATAAACAGCGTAAACAAACGAGACAGACGCTGGCCAAATTGAGCAAATTGGAACTTATTCATTTATTGGAAATTATTCATATCTAGAATATTGTTTGCGAGTTTTTGGAATATCTTTAATTTATTATCAATTTGCTAAGTCCAGAGATCCCAGCTTTTCCTATTTCAATTTAAATATGTATTTTTTATCCGTGCTGTCATTCGCGCCGCACGGCCCACGAGTGGGCTACCACTGTGCCGAAAATCAAACGCATTTTGGCATTTGACTGCTTGACAGCCAGAACGAGAGGTATCCAATCCGCGTCTCAAGGTGGGAAAAAGTTACAAACAGCAGAATTTGTAAAATAAACCACTAAGAACAGTGTAATTTCCGTCGATTTGGGGTAGGAGAAAGGTAAGTGCGTTGCGTCGAATTGATCAGGCCGTTCTCCCTTTCCCGGTTGGTTTTCCGCTGGTCCCGAGGCTTGCTGTGGTTGTGCCGCTTCGTTTTCAAAGGAGGAAGCGTTCCCGAGAAGTGCGCGTGCCGTGTGAAAAGTTGTCGAAATCGCTTTACCTACCCATTCGAATGCCACCGTGGAAAACGGGTGATATTGCGAACGCAGAACGAGTGCATTCTCGTTGGTGGAAAGTGTAAACAAATGTGATGGATAGTTTTGCGCCCGCGGGAGAGCCGTCATACGCCAAGCTTGACGCGTAAAAGCTTTCCAGTGAGTTTTTGCTGTGTCGTACGCAAGAAGGGGTGGAGCGTGTGTGTGCGCGTGCTGGGGGAAACGCAAGCGGAAGATTTGATGATTTTGAGTGACATTTCATTTCGGCGCGCCACTAATGCCAAATTCGGGGCTCCTTGCGTGGGGGATTGTTTTGGTCGTTGTTTCGTGCAGGTTTTTGCTTGTTTTTTGGTTTCGAAGCCATGGGATCGTGCACTGCAACCGTACAACCAAGCCTGGCACAGTAAATGCTAAGCCAGGGTAGCCATTTTGTTTAATGCTAGCAAGGTTATGTGCGCATTTCGATCGCGTGTAATCTGCAGATAAATGCTGTTCTCAATGGAAAAGTATCTAAACGAGTGCCGGTTGTAGCAGTGGCAAAATAGAACGTTTTCGTTTCGTAGTAATGAAATCTCGTGAAAATATATCGTCGTTGTGACAGCGACTGTCATGCAGCAGCATA
>KZ071549.1:0-39960 GCA_002091845.1 Anopheles cracens | reverse complement strand
TTTCGTGTCATAATTCGTACGTAACCGATTACACGATCTTGCGAGATTTTAAAAATTGAACCTCATCCACCCAACCGTATTCGCGTTGAGAGGGGGTGAAAGGTTGCGTTAGACGAAAATTTATTTATTTTTTACCTTTTATGTCGGACGCTTTTTGCTGTGTGTGAGTGAGACCGGGTGGAGTTTCTTATTTCTTAGATTGTTTTCTTCGCGCATTCGCTGCTACGATTCTTCTTCCGGCGTTAAGCTTTCTTTTTGAAACATTTCTTCGAACGCGCGCAGCCGCGTTCGATCTCTTTTGATATATTTACTTACTTACCTTTGTTTTTTTTTTATCAATTCACTTTTTTCCGTTCGTGTTCCTCTCTTTGGTATCGGTGTAAAATATTTCCTTTTTGGACGTTTTTAACAAATCGTGGAAACATTATGATGCAATTAAGTTCGATAAAACGCAAGGAGATGTGCGGAGTGTACTGAAAACCACCAGCACAGACAGACGAAGGTAACAACCAAAAAAAAAAACTAGCCATCAGCTAGTGGTGAATCGTGGTGTACAATCTGGTGAGAAGGATCAGGGCTTTAAGAGATGAAGAAACAGCTCATCTGCGGGAGGAACAGGATGTACGAATTAAAAATACACACACCTACAAATACACGCTTGTGTGTGCTCTCCGATGCAAAAAAAAAAAAACTAGCCATCAGCTAGTGGTGAATCGTGGTGTACAATCTGGTGAGAAGGATCAGGGCTTTAAGAGATGAAGAAACAGCTCATCTGCGGGAGGAACAGGATGTACGAATTAAAAATACACACACCTACAAATACACGCTTGTGTGTGCTCTCCGATGCAATTTTGACCGAAAATTAAAAATAAGAGAAAAAATAGAGACTCTCAGTACTTGCTAAGGACACAGGAAAGAGGATACGTTTTTATAATTATAGTATAGAGAGCGAGAGAAGAGGCGAGAAAATTTTGCGGAGAAACATTGTTATAGAGCAAATTCTACGTAGTGACCCGATTACAAACACACTGATACAAAACTTCATTCGCTCGTAAGAAAATTTAATTCATGTAAGGCTAGCAAGAACGACTCCATCCCCCAGTTCCGCGTGTGCGGAACGGCCGGGGCACTACGCTTCACTGGAAGAGACATAGCAGACGTTACGGAAACCCCTGGAAACGTACGCGCGCGCTCGTTCCTTACGACGGTTGAACCGAAGTGTGGAACACGTTACCATGAGCAAATCAAGCAGCGTCTGAAATCCCCGGTTTTTCCAGTTGATCAGAAACTCATCCTGGTGGTCCTCGAACTCGAGCAGACCGGCACCGGACACCTCGTGCAGCGTGTCGGTCGCGTTGTACGTGTTGTGGTAGTTGATAAAGAACTGGTACAGCTGATAGCAGGTGCGATGGTCTATACCGTCAAACTTGCCGGCACGTACCGCATCGTAGTACCTGTCGGTGGGAGCATGAGCGATGGAGTTTTAATGCGCCGTGTTCAGACGCTTGGGGAATGCATTCTTACACCTGGTCGTAGAACGCCCCGAGCGATCCGGTGTAAGCCTTCAGCGACGCCATGCCGTCCTCCAGCAGCGTGTTGAACGTCTCCATCATCCGCTCGGACTCCTGCTTTGGAACCAGCTCGCCCGACGATTTGTAGTACAGCTCGTTTTCCTTGTGCTGTTCTACCTCGATCAGCCCGTACTGGGAGGCCATATCGTAGACGAAATTGTTTTCCTTACCGTGCACCCTGCGCAGGATGGCAATAGTGAGCAATAGCACTATTTCGTTTCGTTAAAGCGTAACTTACCACTGTGCGCCATAGTCGAGCACGTTCTTACCACGCCGTACGGAGTGTATCCGACCGCCGAGCCGGTTCTCGGCCTCCAAAATCGTGAGGTTCCGGAAGCCACGCTCCAGGAGTCGCGTTGCGGCCGCAATGCCAGCGGCACCGGCCCCGACAATCAGCACCGTTGGTTCACCGTTCATTGCCGGGATGGTTGCGAAACGGGCATGCGAGTAATACTGATTCGAACGGCGCGTGATTGAACTGGGGATTTTTGATTTCAGGTATAATACACGCATCCAGATTGCTTATCAATGCCGTGATAAGATTTTGGCGGAGCCGAAAACGCGTAAAATCAGCGATAAACTTATCAAAAGAACTAGTGCCAGAGATAGCCGGGAACAAAAGAGAACGCAACCTACCGGGGGTGGTTGCCTTGGTAACACACACTCAAAGGGGTGCGAAAATAACACCGTGCGTCTGTCAAGCTCGCGCACCTGTTGAAGGTCAGAGCAAACGCCGACCGCGCTGTCAAAAATACATCCCCTATTTTTGAGCTATATCTGCAGGCGCGTCTCTTGAATTGAACGTTGGAAAACCGTGTGATCTAACAATATTTGTGTTGCTCTGCTTAGTTTATTGTTAAATTCGTTCTTTTCATCTACTTGCAACGGGCTAGGCACTGTAGTACCGAATCAGCCGGTTTGCCTCACGGAAGCCACTGTCGAGCGCGCCGTGCACGGTCGAGTAGTGGATCGGGTTGGTTGCTTCACCGGCGAACAGAAGGACCGGTTCGTTCGCTGCATTCTTCACGGGAGTTCCGAGTGCCTTTGCGCCCGTGTTCAATTCTTCCGTCGTTATCGAGCGGCTCGAGTAGGACCCGCGGAACAGACGATCCGACGACCACTTGGACCTGTGCGGGGAGGGGTAAAAAATGGAGTCGTAAGTGGTATGTATTACGCGCCAGCTTAAGCGTCACTCACCGCAAAAGTCCCGTGACGTTGCCGAACGTGAGATTTTTGGCGAAAATCTTCAACAGATGCAGTACGCCCTCCTTGATCGGGGCATCAAGCAGATACTCCGCCCGGCGTCCCTCGGCTCCGTTCATCCAGGCCATCAGCACGTTCGGTTGGTTATCGATGCGGAAGAAGGTGGACACTGCTTCGGCCCACGCGTACTTCGACTGGCGCAGTGCGGTCAGATCCGACTTGTACCACAGCAGATGGACCGTGTTGGGGAAGTCTTCCGGGATCGGCGCATCGAACAGGACGAAGATTTTGTTGACCGTGCCGAAGTATAGTCCGTTGATGGCCTGCTGGTTGACGGTTGGTAGGGCCGGTGTGAACATGGTTTTGTAGTTCTCCTTCAGTACGCCCAGCGAAACGGTGACGATGACATTGTCCGCCTCGAAGGTGGTACCGTCCTGTGCGGTTACGATCACATCCCCGTCCGCCGATCCCTTCCACTGGATGTTGGACACGAATTTGCCGTAGGTGATGAGTTTGCTTAGCGGCACTGGCGTGAGCGATGCGTTCGTCGTTCCCGGGAAGTTGCCCTGTACGAAGAGAGTTTGTTACCACTGGATGGATGGTGCTGCGTATCGAACACCTACCGAAACGATGTCCAGAATGCTGGTGAATCCCTTCTTTCCGTTCCACGCGATGTCCTGGTTGCCAGCGGGCTCCACATAGCTATCAGTCTCACTAGCGGCTACCTGGAACCACGAATCGGCCAGCGGCACCGGCCCCGACAATCAGCACCGTTGGTTCACCGTTCATTGCCGGGATGGTTGCGAAACGGGCATGCGAGTAATACTGATTCGAACGGCGCGTGATTGAACTGGGGATTTTTGATTTCAGGTATAATACACGCATCCAGATTGCTTATCAATGCCGTGATAAGATTTTGGCGGAGCCGAAAACGCGTAAAATCAGCGATAAACTTATCAAAAGAACTAGTGCCAGAGATAGCCGGGAACAAAAGAGAACGCAACCTACCGGGGGTGGTTGCCTTGGTAACACACACTCAAAGGGGTGCGAAAATAACACCGTGCGTCTGTCAAGCTCGCGCACCTGTTGAAGGTCAGAGCAAACGCCGACCGCGCTGTCAAAAATACATCCCCTATTTTTGAGCTATATCTGCAGGCGCGTCTCTTGAATTGAACGTTGGAAAACCGTGTGATCTAACAATATTTGTGTTGCTCTGCTTAGTTTATTGTTAAATTCGTTCTTTTCATCTACTTGCAACGGGCTAGGCACTGTAGTACCGAATCAGCCGGTTTGCCTCACGGAAGCCACTGTCGAGCGCGCCGTGCACGGTCGAGTAGTGGATCGGGTTGGTGGCTTCACCGGCGAACAGAAGGACCGGTTCGTTCGCAGCATTCTTCACGGGAGTTCCGAGTGCCTTTGCGCCCGTGTTCAATTCTTCCGTCGTTATCGAGCGGCTCGAGTAGGACCCGCGGAACAGACGATCCGACGACCACTTGGACCTGTGCGGGGAGGGGTAAAAAATGGAGTCGTAAGTGGTATGTATTACGCGCCAGCTTAAGCGTCACTCACCGCAAAAGTCCCGTAACGTTGCCGAACGTGAGATTTTTGGCGAAAATCTTCAACAGATGCAGTACGCCCTCCTTGATCGGGGCATCAAGCAGATACTCCGCCCGGCGTCCCTCGGCTCCGTTCATCCAGGCCATCAGCACGTTCGGTTGGTTATCGATGCGGAAGAAGGTGGACACTGCTTCGGCCCACGCGTACTTCGACTGGCGCAGTGCGGTCAGATCCGACTTGTACCACAGCAGATGGACCGTGTTGGGGAAGTCTTCCGGGATCGGCGCATCGAACAGGACGAAGATTTTGTTGACCGTGCCGAAGTATAGTCCGTTGATGGCCTGCTGGTTGACGGTTGGTAGGGCCGGTGTGAACATGGTTTTGTAGTTCTCCTTCAGTACGCCCAGCGAAACGGTGACGATGACATTGTCCGCCTCGAAGGTGGTACCGTCCTGTGCGGTTACGATCACATCCCCGTCCGCCGATCCCTTCCACTGGATGTTGGACACGAATTTGCCGTAGGTGATGAGTTTGCTTAGCGGCACTGGCGTGAGCGATGCGTTCGTCGTTCCCGGGAAGTTGCCCTGTACGAAGAGAGTTTGTTACCACTGGATGGATGGTGCTGCGTATCGAACACCTACCGAAACGATGTCCAGAATGCTGGTGAATCCCTTCTTTCCGTTCCACGCGATGTCCTGGTTGCCAGCGGGCTCCACATAGCTATCAGTCTCACTAGCGGCTACCTGGAACCACGAATCGTAAGCGGTATAGCCCCGCTCGTAGTTATGGTAGTACACCAGGAACTGCTCGGCCAGCTCGCGCGGTATATCCTTAAAGGCGGGCGTCGCCAACGCTTGCCAGTACTTCTGGGTGAAGAAATCCCCCAAACTGCCGGCGAACGTGTCCCGCTCGTCCGACTCGATGATACCTTCGGCCATAGTTTGCAACCGGTCGGCCACTGCCTCCGGCACGCTCACCCCACTCGAACGGATCAACACCGCATCCTCGTCCGCAATGATGGAGGACTTGAGCAGACCCGGATATACCGACGCCAGCTGGTACACTACGTTGCCCTGCTCGCCATGACACCATTGCGCACCTTTTTCCACAATACCAGAACCGAACGGCACCGTCCGGATGCGGCCACCGAGCCGCTGGGAGGCTTCCAGAATGGTGATGTTCTTGAAGCCCTTTTGATAGAGCCGGCTTGCCGCGGCGATACCGGACGCACCGGCACCGACGATGATGATGCGGGGATTGTCCGCCGCCTCCACCGAGACGATCGCCACAACGGCAGCGATCAGCGCGAAGGCACACTTCATCCTGGAAGGCGATGATCCACGTGGCGAAAGCACAAACCGGCGCGTGCCACACGATACACGCAAGTGATCTGTAATCGCACTTTCGGGCTCATATTTAAACGGTTCCGGAGTGAGTTTCCGCACCGGACGACAACAATCGTCTGGTTGTGTGTTTCGCACAAAGTTGTTTGCCCGATGAAGTTTGTTCGCGCGTGGCTTTTGAAACAGAAACACACCCCTCCGGGCAGACTGGTCTCGTGGTATCACCTGATCGCAAAAGTATAAGGCATTCTTTTTGGCACGAAATATGGATCAATGAATTTTGTTTTGTTTTAATACTGTACGAGTGCGTCAGCAACTCGCTCTCGATTTTGGCACGCTGGTGTTGCAACGGTGTGCTCTTGTCATCTGTAACTGGCACGGGTTCATGACTGCTTTTTTATTGATCGATTATTTGAAATGGCAACAAGTCGCCCAATTTGGAATGCACTAGAAGTTCTACGTAGCTGTTGAAGTGCAAGCATGTGTCAACTGTGTGTAAGTTTCTGTGGGCTTTATTCAGTATCAGTATCACTGATACAGATCTAGCAGGCGGTCTGCCTCACGAATCCCACTCTCAATGGCACCGTTCACTGTGGAGTAGTGCTTCTGGCTGGTAGCTTCACCAGCAAACAGCACCACAGGCTCAGCACCGTCATCTTCGGTTATTTCCAACGGCGTGGAAAGATTGATGGCGCCCGTATCCAACTGTTCCGTCTTTATGGAACGGCTCGAGTAGGATCCACGGAAGAGAGGATCCGATGACCATTTGGACCTGTAGTACACGGTGATGTGTTAGATTGGGCGCGATATCCGTACATGTAGCTCCCACGTTACACTCACCTCATGATGCCTTGCAGGTTGCCAAACTTGACTCCTGGCGCGAAAATGCCCAAAAGATGCAGCAAACCTTCCTGGATGGTTTCATCCGGCAGCAGTTCGGCCTGACGACCCTCAACTCCGTTCAACCAAGCCGCCAGCATGTTCGGATGGTGATCGAGGCGGAAGAAGGTGGACACCGCTTCGGCCCACGCGTGCTTCGAACGCCGCAGCGCTTCCAGATCCGGTTGGTACCACAGCAGAGAGATGGAGTTGGAGACAGCGGCTGGGATGGGCGAATCGAACTGGAGCAACACTTTGTTGACCGTTCCATAGTAAAGTCCATCGATCGCACGTTGGTTTACGGGCGGGAGCGGTGGCGTGAACATCGTGCGATAGTTCTCCTTCAGCACACCCAACGAAACGGTGACGATCACGTGGTCGGCTTCGTACCGGGAACCGTCGCCGGTGGTGATGACGACGTTTGCGTTCGGTGTTCCCTGCCACTGGATGTTGGAGACGAATTTCCCGAATGCGACCAGATCCCTCAAAGGAACCGGCGTGAGCGTTCTATCGGTTGTGTCCGGATGGTTACCCTGCGGAGAGAAGAGAGTCCAGCAGCGATTAGTACGATTGCTCCAGAGGTCTCTGCCGTTAAAGACCTACCGACACGATGTCGAGAGGTTCGTGCGGTCTAAAGTCTTGAAATCTTTTATTTCTGTAAAGTTGTTTTTTGAGGGTTTTCAAACAATATCATATAAGGAGTTTCTGAAATACAACTTTTTATTTTTAACGGTCTCAATTGACACCTATTTACGATATCAGGCTGCTGTTGGCCCTGCTTCGACCGATTCGGATGAATTTTTAGCTATTTATGCTGCTCAATTTTAGTTTAGTTTGTTGTGATCCCACCTATTTCCGTTTCTCCTTCTTGAACTGTCCCCTTAAGTAAAAATCCTGCTTAATGTCTACAGGATCTACAACAAATTTTTCAGATTTTTTTCGACTAAAAAACTTTAAATCTCATAAAACCCATAAAAATATTAAATTTTTATGCAATTCTACAATTTTGATCGGAATATTCTGAAGTTTTTTTCTGTAGGTTCTGGATCTCATTCATTGTCATTGTCCCTATAAGCCGGTGCATGGAGTTCGGGCTTAAAAAATAAAGTTCTTACTGTGTTTTTTACATATTTATGACGTTTGTACAAACTTAAGACGGTGCGGAATCAGAAAGAGGATATAAAGTAAACGGACTATGGAACTAGAATAACGGTGGCGCAAAATGGTGCAAAATAGCCACCAAGGTGTCAGTTGACACCCAATGTGCGCAGGATTGGGTGCATTCCATCCATCTGCCCGTTAGTGTTAAGCCGAAGACGACCGTTGACATTCTTGCTCGTATGGGGCACACCAGAAGAAGGATTATTTGCGCGTTGCTAGTTTCTTGCGGGGCTTCTTGCTGGGCGAAAAGAAATTCAACGAGCAGATATTTATTTACATCCTGCCACAGGCCGTCTATTTCGCCTTTCGTCCGCAGGCCGGCGGCTCGGGCCTTCGGTAACGTGTTGCTGCTCGCTCCTTGCTACTTGCCCTGTTTCTTTATCGACTCACGTTCGCCGATGCCGCGTGGTCACGCGTGGGTAACAACAAAAAAGTAAAAAAACCGGCCCCTGGCCGTTTAGTGTGCGCTCGCTCCTTATGCTTTATGGTTCGGTTTTCATTAACATTCGTTCATTTGCTTTTTAGTGCGCTTTTGCGGCGTTGCGGAGCGTTTTTTCTTGTCGTTGTCTCCTCTTTTCCCACAACCCGTTTCGCGCTCGGGATTCTATTTTGTGTTTTGGTTTTACATTTTATCTCTTGTTCAACGGTTCGCGGGGCCGCGTTCGCTTATCCGGTCGGTTTGCGCGGTCTTTGTTTCGCTGCCCGCTGCTTCTATTCCATCCTTCCATCTCCATCCAGCACGTTCGGCAACGTTCTTCTCTTGCAAGCTCCAAATCTTCTCAGGCACCGGCTTCTGGCTGCTTCGGAGGCTTGTGTTATGCTTTATGCTGCTTCCGCTTGGGAAAACGGGCGCTCCCAAGCGTAACGGTGGCGGCATGTGTTTTTTAACATTGTGTACACTGTCTATTTGCTCTGTGTCCGAAAGGGAGAAAGGGCTTTTCGCGCGTCTCGAGATCGCTGAAGAGGGAGAATGTGGGAAGGAATTGCATTCTGTGTCACGTTTGTTTGGGCGAAGGAATGAAATAAATAAGACTACAAAACAACAACAAAAAACAAGCACAGTAGGCCTCCCGGTTCGGGTTCGTTTGGCGTGAAATGATCCTCCCGAATGGATGGAACGCGTCTCGCGTTGTTTTGGTCTGATTAGTTTTTCCCACACGTTTTGCGGCCCTGTGGGGCATCGTTGCGTTCAGGGTAGTGACTCCATGATGGGAATGTAAATGAAAATTACTTATGTTGTTTTTTCCATAACGATTTGCGTGCTTTTTTGCTAGAGAGTTTATTTTTTACATATTTTTTAAATTGCTTTTTCGGGTTACTTTAAAAAATGTGGTCCTTATCAAATTTTTCAAATGTTGTCCGCAATGTTCTTATGCGTAAATTCGCTTTAAATTTGATGGATAATTTTTCGAATTTTAGAATCAACATACACTCGTTGCATCCTTATGTTGCTTCGTTCGCAATCATTATTCCGTTGTTCTGTTGCAAATTTCGGTTAAAAAGAAGTCTAGAACAGAAGTGATAGCACTTTCTACAGCTTTGGTATGACGAGGCTGTGAAAAAATCACTAGAATCACTCAAAGAACAGAAATAATAACGAATCTTTTGATAAAGATGTGCATTACAACTACGAAACAATGTTCAACCGAAATATTGTTAAAATTTTGCTCTGTCCTTTGACCTCTATGCCCCAAAATGTATAAAATCGATATAACATCGAAATTTATCGAAATTTTGGCAATTGACTTAGAATAAACCTATGGAAACATATAATTTCGTGCGTTTTTCATACTCAAATTTGCTTAAAAATGGGAATTTTCATGATTTGGATAGGAGGAACATAAGACCGGTAAGACTTAGTTTTACGCAAATAAGGAAAAACTGAAATTTAACTCGATTACATTCAAAATGTTGCTACTTTAGTATCGAAAAATGTTACAAAAAGCAAGATAATTGACAAAAATTTTATGCACAAAATCGCGAATTTTAGCAATTTCCTACGTTCGAAACATTGCTTCTAAAAGAATCTATTTATTTTGCCACTGGGCTCATAATTTTATCCTTCTTGTTTATTCACTGATTTGGAAGAAAATTTTAACATTCAACATTTTGAAATGTTTAAACGTATTCAGCTGCATGCGTCCGATTCCAAACGAATATCGCCCAACAAAAATGACACTAAGGCGCACGTTTTGAGCCACACTCGCTCCCTTCTTCAAGCGGCTCACCCCGCACACAAGACACAACAAAAAAGCCCCACTAATCCCTTCGGTCACTGCACCGGAATGTTGTGTCTGCCGTTTCGTCTGCGCTTCCACCCGGACGGCTGGAGCACAATGGATGCAACCATCCGCTTCGCCGGCACTGTTGGACGCGATTCCGCTTCCGCTTTGGTGCCGATCGCGCTTACTCCTTCCGGTGGACGGGGTGACAACGGCGCCGACAATCCTGTTGCTGCTGCTGCTGCTGAGGGTTCTCTCGTGCCGGATCCAGCATGATAGCGCCAACTTTTACCGCCGATTGCAGGATAAGCGAAATTGTTTCATTTCCCGGTTGCTGTCGTGGCGGAAAAGGCGCCACGATGTTGCGAGGGATAGTTTCGAAGTGGTGGGTCTCTATCCGATAGAGAGGTTTGAAAATTTGTGGCATTGGTATGGAACAGATGTCGTTAAAGATTGAAAGCTGTTTCGAATAGTTGTACACAACAAATTTGAACGCACTGTGCAAGATTTCATGAAAGAACATTTCTAAACTTGGAATGAAATTCTAAAACTTCCCCAATGGAGAAAAACTTCAAAAAATACATCAACACCTCTCCCGGGAAAACTTGCCCGCTCACGTCAGTGTAGTCTCAATTACTACTTTCAAGCCCATCTGGATGCGATACCGATAAGCAATCGCAGCCATGAAGGCCACGGCACGGAACACCACTCTAACGATCTCCGCAATTTGCCGAACCGCGAAGCACCCGGAAAGTTTGGCGGAATGATTTTTTTCCAAACTCCCCACCGTGGCCTTTGGGGAGGAGGGCCGTATGTTTGGCGGATGCTTTCTCGCGTGCGTTATCTTACTGACCTGGTTCGGTTTGGAGGTGATTTTTAGCAGCCGGCGGATCGCATTTGATCGGCGCGTTGGGTGGGGTGGGCTAATTTCACCCCCCCACCCCCTCCTTACCGTGCTTTTGCTCACGATTCCGGACGGACGGGTGGTCTCGGTTTTGAAGCGAGCGGCGCCACGCCACGGATAGGTGTGTCGTTGTACTTCAAAGGGCAATAAGGGGCCTTCTTGCTGTTTTTTTATGTGGTTGCTGCTTCCTTCCATTCAATTGCTTCTACTTTGGGAATGTGGGCTTGATGGGGCGGACAGAATAGGAGGGAGTGTAGGGTGGTCGGTCTAATCGCTCGCTCGCGCACTCAAGGTTGCGCACTCGTTCAGGGGCCGTGTTGGTCAACATAAATCAAAGCATTGTTTGGTGTAGTAGGCGGGCCGTCCGCGACGGTGGTGTGTGCTGCAATCGCATCGATATGTAAATGTAAATCAACCGGTTACGGGCGCCGGGGATCGTTCATCCCACGCGCGTTATCGTGCCGTGCGTTGGATGGTTGTATTTTTTTTCTCTCTCTCTCTCCCGTGCGGTGCGTCTTAATTGGTCGAACTAAACCGGTACGAACAACGGTATGAATTGTAACGTAACGCCATGTTGGGCCATCGCCACAGGAACTCGTGTAACATTTGTAACATTTTATTCAACACGCGACTGTAGCCTACTAACTTAATGCCTTTTTTTGTTTGAATTATGTTTCTATCTTTAGTTCTCTGTTTCTCTCTACGAGCTGTGTTGTTCTCTAGCACTCTTCGTTTCTACATTTTCATGGTCAATCGACAATTAACACGACATATGCTATATAAACGCTTTGTTTATAAAATGTTTTAAAGTTTATCTACTAGGATTATTTTTATAGGTTATGGTTTTTAATCTAGCTAAAAGATCGCGTTGAAATTTAGGAATTTCTCTCGATTCCATGTCTATTTTAATAATTTCAAAACAGTTTTTCGAAAATCATTCCTTGTTAAGGACTACTTTTCTTCTGAATATCATGGATGAAGAATAGTGTCTACACTGTTATGGAATTAAATAAAAAAAAAAACTCAAATTTTGTACTCTTATTAGCACACTGTATCACACGCATACTGGATGAAGGAACCAATTGTAAATACATTCCTCAAAATATCCTGTTCCATGCCCTTTTTTATTTTTTTATTTAGTTTTTCTAGAAAAACTACAGTTAGAGTCTTTTGTCACTTCGAGATCGTTTGACCAGGATCCTGATTTCTAATTTTTAATAGTTTATTTGAATCCAAAAAGGATTCTTTATTACGGTGCTATGATCGGAAATCGTTTCTGGAACATCGTTTATGCTTACTGTGTTAATATTTCAAATTTTCTCTTTCCCATCTATTGAGTGTCGAAATAAAATGGACCCCAGTCTATTCCCATTCCTTACCTTACAACCACCAGCAACCGGTCGTTTCTAATCGAATGCAGCAACCGTGACGCGTTTAGGGAGAAGCATAAAATCGACCGCTCCACCGAGGGCCGTTCAAAGAAGCAGGGAAAAAAACAACACCTGCCGAAAACTACGACTCGTCCCACGCTGATGAAGAACGTGTTCGTTATCCTGCACAGCACTGTGTGTTGATGGCGTTAACGAGCACTTGGGGCAGCCGAAAGCTTCCACTCACCCCACGGTGAAACAATTGGTTCGCATCGAACCTTCCCTGATGGGGTGACATCGAGTGTCGGCGAATCGATGACATCTGTCCGGGACAGCCGTCAACACTTCCTCCACCTCGTGCTTAGTTTGGTTATTTTGATGATGATGCTTCCTTTTTCGAAACAGCAATCGCGCAGAGCAAACACCGGGCACCAGCAGGGTGCGTTCCGTGCGATCGAGGAATTGTATTTTGCGGATGAAGTAAAACACCTTTGCGGACCACGATTCTTGGAATGGGTGCCACAATCGAACGCAGGGAGGACTCCGTACTGGGCGACTGGTACTTTGTCTCATCGAACTGGTAAACAAAGAAAAAAGCGATCGAAAATTGAACCAAGAAGTGTAAATGATTCGAATTGGGTTTGAAACTCAAGGGGGATGTAAAAAAAGTTCCAAGAGAGGTTTGTTTGATCAATTTAAAGGGGTTTAAACCCAAAATTACTTGTCGGGAGATTGGTTATCACATTACAAGACTTTAATGTTTATTAATTGCTGTTCATCGCTTACTATTACAAGTCTATTCCCTGTTAAACGTGCAAACACGAACGTTTCGGAGTATCTTTTTTGTTGATGTTTGTACGATAAACGTTTCCAGATCGATAGCGTTGAACTCGATTCAAGCCAACTGCAGGCAACAGTAACCCACAAAAAAACCTATTCGAAAACAGCGATAAGATAAGATAAGCGACGGAGGCATGTACAGGAGAGAGATTTAAGTCCGCTCGCGGTGCGAGGTGGTGCTGTAAGATGCAATCGTCACACACACACCCACGGGTTATTTATGAAGGTGACAATGTCACCGACGACGGTGCCTGTTGATATGGTCTTTTTTTCCCCCGGCATTGGTGCTGCAGGTGCAATTCGGATGAGTTGCAGGAGCAGGTCGATAATGATCGATGCGTCACGAAAATGGGCCCCGTGGAGCATAGGGTGGGACGTAAAACGCGTGTGTTAAGGGCCGTTTGAATCATTCGTTCGGTCAAGGGAAATCGGGAAAAAGTGGAGCATATTACAGCTGTTTCCTAGCCGGGAGGAAGATTGATACGGTTGGGACTTCATTTTTTATGACACGACTAGTTTCCGGCACGGGTTTAATAACCGGAACCGTCGAAACAGAATCAATTCTGTTTGATACAGGGTTTTTCGCTGCTGTTGTGTACCTTTTTTTATCTAGAACGCTCTGTTCGTTATCTCCAAAGCCACCTCAAGATAAATAAACCGACAGCTGTGTCTCACCGCGATGATATAGCATTGCCCGGAACCGGTGATGACGCGTCCGCGGAGTTGGTTGCAAATCGCCCGGACAGTGGCTGATGGCAGCGCACGTAAGATGTAATTGTCGTGTTTTTTGCTGAGGTGTTTGTTGCAACTAAGCGTCTCCACGGGCTAATCTCTGCTGACATAGGGGATTGCTGTTTCTTTTCTCTACGTACAACGACTAGACGTTCGAGACGTTTTTCGGAGGGTGGGACGTAAAACGCGTGTGTTAAGGGCCGTTTGAATCATTCGTTCGGTCAAGGGAAATCGGGAAAAAGTGGAGCATATTACAGCTGTTTCCTAGCCGGGAGGAAGATTGATACGGTTGGGACTTCATTTTTTATGACACGACTAGTTTCCGGCACGGGTTTAATAACCGGAACCGTCGAAACAGAATCAATTCTGTTTGATACAGGGTTTTTCGCTGCTGTTGTGTACCTTTTTTTATCTAGAACGCTCTGTTCGTTATCTCCAAAGCCACCTCAAGATAAATAAACCGACAGCTGTGTCTCACCGCGATGATATAGCATTGCCCGGAACCGGTGATGACGCGTCCGCGGAGTTGGTTGCAAATCGCCCGGACAGTGGCTGATGGCAGCGCACGTAAGATGTAATTGTCGTGTTTTTTGCTGAGGTGTTTGTTGCAACTAAGCGTCTCCACGGGCTAATCTCTGCTGACATAGGGGATTGCTGTTTCTTTTCTCTACGTACAACGACTAGACGTTCGAGACGTTTTTCGGTTGGTGACTCTACTGTGGGCCTTGCGTTAGACGTTGTTGAAATCGTCTTACGTGTTTTTTCTTGTTTCGGTGATTAGATTTATTCGCACGTTGTCGCTGACGGCGACGGATTGGGTGCGAATTGAGGTGGCAATTTAGTTCATTTTTATCACACTCTGTTTGTGACCCGGTGTGTATTGTGTGTAAATAGGGTGTTGATTTGAGAAGCAGCCATTATAAGGTTTTTTTAAAGGCAGGTTTAAATTAAAGTCGATAAGATGGCGATGAGAACTGAACTCACCCGATGGTTTAGGTAACTTTAAAGTCAAGATTCAGCTGCTTTTTGACATCCTGTTGTACGAGGAGTTCATGCTTTAGGGCGAGAATCAAGAAGAAATGGCAAATAAAACCTCGTAATCGTTTCTAACCCGACTTTTCTTCCTGTTAGACTCTTTCACCTTGTTAATGAAGCCGTGCCGTGGCGCAGAAATTGTGCTGATCCAGCACGCAGACACGGGCAGTCATTTCACCCGGCTTTTTTTCTAGAACCGCCGCGTGCTGATGCAGCCGGTTTCGCGTTCTTCCGTTTCAATATTTGATTTGACGTTAAGGGGAGAGACTCTTCTGACGCGCGTTTGTCGGCCGTCTCCACCGACACAACGCTATTGTGTTCAAGGCCCGCCGCAAGTTATGAGCTCCAAAACGCGTCATGTGCCGCATAAAGCGCACGACATATGGAACTTGAGCCGGCTCGTTCTGATCCTGTGACAGCCGCCTCGCTGGGGCACCAATCAATCGTTGCTCAATTTTTTAATGACTTACGGCTAACCCCGCTCCTGCAGCTGTTCAGTTTGCGTTGCCTCGTTCGATGTGCATTTCGCTAGACATCCCTTCCGTATTGAATGGTCGTTTCTTTTTTTTACAGCGACAGCACAGTGCGAACCCGCGGGGAACCGGGAGACAAATCGGGGATCGATTTGGAATTTGCCATCCGTGCATGATCGCAGTCAGGTCGGATTGATTGGAATAATTAATGAGTGCGCTGCCCTGGTATGAGCCGCAGGGTCTTTTTCTGGCTTTTCTCAGCGCTTTGAATGAATGCGCAACTCCGTTGGAAGGGTCATGGTGTGGTGTTTAACATCTTAATCATTCTGTTAGAAGAAGGAAAAGTAGGTTATGTTGAAGTTACACGATAAAAGCCAAACCAGACCAGGGATTTTGATGGAATTCATAGAAATGGAGTATTATTTCATTCTTTTCTGTATGTTTTATCAGTGTAACCCTATCATCTTTCGTTGTAGAGATATTGAAAAATGAACTCTCAGTGAAAAAGGAATCTTTTCCCACCATTAGTCTTCGAAAGTTTAGTAAGAAAAAAGAATAGTACGATAAACAATATATAATTTTTTAAACCCAAATTTGTGTTTGCTAAACAAAATTAGTATTTATCAAATATTGTTATGAATTGACAATGTATAATGTATTCCATATATTTTTAAAATATTAAATAAAATATTATATAAAAAAATTCAGCTGCTTTTTGATATCCTGTTGTACGAGGAGTTCATGCTTTAGGGCGAGAATCAAGAAGAAATGGCAAATACAACCTCGTAATCGCTTCTAACCTGACTTTTCTTCCTGTTAGACTCTTTCACCTTGTTAATGAAGCCGTGCCGTGGCGCAGAAATTGTGCTGATCCAGCACGCAGACACGGGCAGTCATTTCACCCGGCTTTTTTTCTAGAACCGCCGCGTGCTGATGCAGCCGGTTTCGCGTTCTTCCGTTTCAATATTTGATTTGACGTTAAGGGGAGAGACTCTTCTGACGCGCGTTTGTCGGCCGTCTCCACCGACACAACGCTATTGTGTTCAAGGCCCGCCGCAAGTTATGAGCTCCAAAACGCGTCATGTGCCGCATAAAGCGCACGACATATGGAACTTGAGCCGGCTCGTTCTGATCCTGTGACAGCCGCCTCGCTGGGGCACCAATCAATCGTTGCTCAATTTTTTAATGACTTACGGCTAACCCCGCTCCTGCAGCTGTTCAGTTTGCGTTGCCTCGTTCGATGTGCATTTCGCTAGACATCCCTTCCGTATTGAATGGTCGTTTCTTTTTTTTACAGCGACAGCACAGTGCGAACCCGCGGGGAACCGGGAGACAAATCGGGGATCGATTTGGAATTTGCCATCCGTGCATGATCGCAGTCAGGTCGGATTGATTGGAATAATTAATGAGTGCGCTGCCCTGGTATGAGCCGCAGGGTCTTTTTCTGGCTTTTCTCAGCGCTTTGAATGAATGCGCAACTCCGTTGGAAGGGTCATGGTGTGGTGTTTAACATCTTAATCATTCTGTTAGAAGAAGGAAAAGTAGGTTATGTTGAAGTTACACGATAAAAGCCAAACCAGACCAGGGATTTTGATGGAATTCATAGAAATGGAGTATTATTTCATTCTTTTCTGTATGTTTTATCAGTGTAACCCTATCATCTTTCGTTGTAGAGATATTGAAAAATGAACTCTCAGTGAAAAAGGAATCTTTTCCCACCATTAGTCTTCGTATGTTTAGTAAGAGAAAAGAATAGTACGATAAACAATATATAATTTTTTTACCCAAATTTGTGTTTGCTAAACAAATTTAGTATTTATCAAATATTGTTATGAATTGACAATGTATAATGTATTCCATATATTTTTAAAATATTAAATAAAATATTATATAAAAAATATTATATAAATTATATAATAAATTATATAAAATGTTGAATCTAATAGTTATCACTAGAAAAGTTTGCTAACAATTGCAGTATAGGAAGCCTAACGATACGAATTTTTGTTCATCTTGCTGCTTCCAAACTGTTTTCAAACTATATACAAAATACTAAAATTTAAGATATATTGTCCAAACATGTTTAAATTATTTTCTATGTAATGGTCAGCAAAACGATAAAGTAACGAATATAGCATTAAAAACTAGAACAAAGCGTATTGTGATGTGTTTTTGGACAAAAAATGACTTAATCATCCCGAAATTATGCAATGCTCACAGCAAAATTGTTTTATTCTAGGTTTATTGACGTTTATTGTAGTCTAGTTTTTGTAGCGCTTATCAGTTGCGGTGTGTTTTCTCACCTTAAATGTAACTTCATTCTTTCCCACAAAATATCAAATACTATCTGTCAGTAGGGGCACTAATTTCTCTCCCATCCCCAAAATATAAAAATTTCTTCACTTTCCTCGCCCCCATCACCCTCCCAAAATTCACCCGTTTGTCCGCATGACTAATGACGCCCAATCGAACGCGATCCGGCCCAATTAACGAAACGTGTCTAATGAAATTAATTGTCACATTAACGCCACCGGGTGGCGTTGGGTTAGGGGGCGTCATATTTCTTCCCAATTGGTGCGCCGGTGTAACCTGGCGTGGCCCATTCCAAGGCTGACTCGAGTTTCGGTGTGCCGTGTAACGCTCGCGGAGAGGTTGGTTCAGCCTCAGCTTCCGGTTGCCGGAGAATGACCGATCATTAGTCACCGGTGAATCGGTACCGGAGCTAACTGCCCATAGCAGGAGCAGGCGGGAAAGAATTCCGCGGCAATAAAGTTCCACCCCGAGCAGCCGACTCATCGTTGAGTTATTTTAGCCTGCGTCTCTGAAACACCTTTAAGGTCGAGTGTGTGTGTGTGCGCGCTTGCTGTGGGCAGGAAATGAGTAAAAGGGGGGAGGAGACGAGTTACTTTAGTTCGCTACTGAAATATCATTAATTCTAGTCGAAATTGTTCGCGTTTTCGTTTTGTGTGTATGTGTCTGTGAGAGAGTGTGCAAAAGTGGCCAATTAAGTGTCTTGAAGCGGTGGGAATGTTTAACGTTCAATTTATCGTTCGCGAAATTGTGTTATCGAAGTTCATTACACACGGTTGCAGTGCGTACATTGGAGGTGAGGTGTTCAAAATGTTTCAAGCAGGATTTTTCCTGAATGTTGTGTCTCTCTGGAGTTATTTCGTAAAAGTCTGGCTCCTCGTAGATCTCAACACTCGAAGGAGGGCATACTAATGCACAAAAACTATGCGCACGATACGTCTGATGAGCAGGACAACACAAACGATGGAAGGGAGGAGCGAAAAAAAAAGCATTCCAGACACATGATCCTTCCTAATCGCTGCCCGTTTGGAGAGGTTCGCCTTTGGGGGCTTTTTGTATCAAACTCGGCCCCGCTGGTCTCCAGGGTAAGCGAAACCGTTCAGGATGTGTGTGTGCTCTATGGAGGGGCTCTGTACGACTGCTGTCACATACTGCTATCGTCGTCCCACACCCGCATCCACACACACACACATACGCACAGGAGGGAAATTTTCGCTGCTGAGTGGAATTAGACGACCGTATTTCGGTGAAAATTTGTCCGACGCATACTTGTGCTTTTCCATTCGTCCGTAAACCTTAGGATTAGGTGGGCAACGCAAACAATAAGCACTTTCAGACGAGAATGCGTAAGAAAACGAGTGGTTCGACCTAGTCCGGATGTTTACGGGGGCCGAAACAGAGTGGAGAGTGTTCAAGGGTCTCCCTCAGTCCGAAGACTCAAGTCTCTGAGCGATACTTAACGAATGGCACAGAATTCTTGCAGCTAACGTCTGCACGTCCAACCGGGCCGGTCACCTTTGTTGCTGCATACGGCCGTTTGGGTTGGTTGTTGAGGATGGAGAAGGATTTTGCAAGCTTATCGCAGTGCTAAAGGCCTCAGAACATCATCTTGTGGAGAACGTGATTTTTCTAAATCCTTACCTGTCCATACTTTTTTACTTTAAGTGACTTTAATCTTGCAAATGCTCAAGACTCCCGCTCCGCATCCGAGTTTTGTGCGATATGAAAATTTAATGAGATTATTGAACGTTTTCGTTATGCGGATGCACGATGTCATTTTTCGATGACGCCGCCATCGAATCGACGATATCTCGTGCGCAAGGTGACTCAGTGAATCGCAGCGCAGCGTGAGAATTCATAAAAATTGCTAATGATACCGGGATCCAATCAAGATTCAAGTGGTGTACGAGAGGAGCACAGAGGAGGAGCCCTCGATAGAGCACGACCCGAGCCCCTTATTCGCAGCGCAGCGTGAGAATTCATAAAAATTGCTAATGATACCGGGATCCAATCAAGATTCAAGTGGTGTACGAGAGGAGCACAGAGGAGGAGCCCTCGATAGAGCACGACCCGAGCCCCTTATTCGCACAGGAGCTAATCACCCCAAAAGACCAGTAGCGACAGAGAATGGGACTGAAACCATTCCGAGAATGTCGTCCCACCGGGCGCAGCACAGAAGGTGACAATCGTGTCCACCCTGTTACCGGAGACTGGACCTCTTCGTCCACTTCGCTTGTTATGCGTTGATTGATGTTTTAATCGATTTGCTGCTCTGCGCGAACTCTCCGCAGTTCATCGGTCTGCGTTTCATCGGTTCATTGGTCGGGATACCCTTTTTAAATAGCTAATGATACACCTCTCCCTCCCTACATCCCAGGCGGATCAGTGACCCGAAGGAGCGCGAAGGGGACAAACTGGAATGACGGCTTCAAACTGGCTTTAGACGACCGTATTTCGGTGAAAATTTGTCCGACGCATACTTGTGCTTTTCCATTCGTCCGTAAACCTTAGGATTAGGTGGGCAACGCAAACAATAAGCACTTTCAGACGAGAATGCGTAAGAAAACGAGTGGTTCGACCTAGTCCGGATGTTTACGGGGGCCGAAACAGAGTGGAGAGTGTTCAAGGGTCTCCCTCAGTCCGACGACTCAAGTCTCTGAGCGATACTTAACGAATGGCACAGAATTCTTGCGGCTAACGTCTGCACGTCCAACCGGGCCGGTCACCTTTGTTGCTGCATACGGCCGTTTGGGTTTGTTGTTGAGGATGGAGAAGGATTTTGCAAGCTTATCGCAGTGCTAAAGGCCTCAGAACATCATCTTGTGGAGAACGTGATTTTTCTAAATCCTTACCTGTCCATACTTTTTTACTTTAAGTGACTTTAATCTTGCAAATGCTCAAGACTCCCGCTCCGCATCCGAGTTTTGTGCGATATGAAAATTTAATGAGATTATTGAACGTTTTCGTTATGCGGATGCACGATGTCATTTTTCGATGACGCCGCCATCGAATCGACGATATCTCGTGCGCAAGGTGACTCAGTGAATCGCAGCGCAGCGTGAGAATTCATAAAAATTGCTAATGATACCGGGATCCAATCAAGATTCAAGTGGTGTACGAGAGGAGCACAGGGGAGGAGCCCTCGATAGAGCACGATCCGAGCCCCTCATTCGCACTGGAGCTAATCACCCCAAAAGACCAGTAGCGACAGAGAATGGGACTGAAACCATTCCGAGAATGTCGTCCCACCGGGCGCAGCACAGAAGGTGACAATCGTGTCCACCCTGCTACCGGTGACTGGACCTCTTCGTCCTCTTCGCTTGTTATGCGTTGATTGATGTTTTAATCGATTTGCTGCTCTGCGCGAACTCTCCGCAGTTCATCGGTCTGCGTTTCATCGGTTCATTGGTCGGGATACCCTTTTTAAATAGCTAATGATACACCTCTCCCTCCCTACATCCCAGGCGGATCAGTGACCCGAAGGAGCGCGAAGGGGACAAACTGGAATGACGGCTTCAAACTGGCTCTCCGAGTATGTGCCTGCAAGGACACATGCGTTCGCGCGTCATTCATCTCGCGACGATGGGAGGACGATGGGCGATGAGCGATCGGTAATGGTCAAGAAACTTTGAACCTGCTGTTTGGTAGACCCTGTTTCGTAGCCTCCCGTGGATGGGTTATCCAGAATGGCTGGATGGTATGCTGTAAGTTTGCATCGCTGAAGTTGGACACTGGAGAACACGCTCAGATTTATAGATGAAGTCTTTATCAGGAAATTTCATAGAGACCTTTCATACCTTTTCTTTGGACAGAATATGTCCATCGTGTAATCTGGCGTAATGTCTGTCAAATTCCCTAAAGTTGAGGCCTTTTAAAGATGGCAGTTGGAATGTTTGGTTCATGTAGTTTATTATACTTTGTGTAAATTTCTATATTGAGACCTTTGTTATGTTATTTAATGCACTTTTTGTTGCAATTGATATCAATCAATCAACTCATTTGTCATCATATGGGCAGCATGGGCACCTTACGGAACGATGTAGCTCAGCCTGCATAAACATGATCAGTGACCTAATAAGTGACAGTTTTTGATCCACTTCAAACTTAAAAAACCATTACTCATACCAAGTACCACCCCACACGTGTTGTTAATATCTCAATTTTCACACATACCGATGTAACGCTTGCCGTGCACAGCCGAAGCCAGCTCGGGCTCGCGCCCGTAGGTCAATCGAAAGAGTCAATTAATCATTATTACGTAATTATTATCGAGCATTTTCAATTGCCCGGCAGTCGAGATATGTTCGAAAACGGGGGTGATGTTTTTATTCATCTGCGCTCATCCCTTCGCTATCGGAAAATCGCCCTTTCTTTGGTCCAAATAGAAGAGCCCGCATCATATCCCGATGGTGTGTGCGCGCTTGATGCTGGCGTATGATGCGTTTCATTTAGCCACGCTTCCAAATGGTTCGGAAAACAGATTGAAAGATTTATTCACTCGCGTGCTCACGTCGTCGGCACAGTGAGGGACGGTTAAGTGGCGTCACTTTTTGCGCTCAAAATAGTGTCACTTTTTTAAATTTATTAACGCCACAGACGGCGGCGCGACGCCAATTGGTTCGAGAGGGAGATGAAGCCGGCCACGGTTCATTCATTCGTTTTTTGTGGAGCGCATCAGCCCTTGTGGGCATCAAACACAGTCCATCCAATTTACCACACCTCTGCTGCGGAGAGACTTGTCTGTTTTATTATAATCGTTATTTTGTAATGCAACGCGCTTTTCCCACCGTCACCGAGCGCGTCCCAGTGTGCATTTCCGCGAGAAATATTTCAAACCCAAGCAAAATACGCATGGGAACGTATGGGTGGATTTGGCCGGAACCTGCGAGTGGAACTTATTTATTTATTCATTCACTCTGTTATTTATTTGACTTAAACTGTGTCACTTTTTAACTGCCCTGCCGAGAGGGGACAGCATCATTGCGCAATCAAGATTCAAGTGGTGTACGAGAGGAGCACAGGGGAGGAGCCCTCGATAGAGCACGATCCGAGCCCCTCATTCGCACTGGAGCTAATCACCCCAAAAGACCAGTAGCGACAGAGAATGGGACTGAAACCATTCCGAGAATGTCGTCCCACCGGGCGCAGCACAGAAGGTGACAATCGTGTCCACCCTGCTACCGGTGACTGGACCTCTTCGTCCTCTTCGCTTGTTATGCGTTGATTGATGTTTTAATCGATTTGCTGCTCTGCGCGAACTCTCCGCAGTTCATCGGTCTGCGTTTCATCGGTTCATTGGTCGGGATACCCTTTTTAAATAGCTAATGATACACCTCTCCCTCCCTACATCCCAGGCGGATCAGTGACCCGAAGGAGCGCGAAGGGGACAAACTGGAATGACGGCTTCAAACTGGCTCTCCGAGTATGTGCCTGCAAGGACACATGCGTTCGCGCGTCATTCATCTCGCGACGATGGGAGGACGATGGGCGATGAGCGATCGGTAATGGTCAAGAAACTTTGAACCTGCTGTTTGGTAGACCCTGTTTCGTAGCCTCCCGTGGATGGGTTATCCAGAATGGCTGGATGGTATGCTGTAAGTTTGCATCGTTGAAGTTGAGCACTGGAGAACACGCTCAGATCTATAGATGAAGACTTTATCAGGAAATTTCATAGAGACTTTTCATACCTTCTCTTTGGACATAATATGTCCATCGTGTAATCTGGTGTAATGTCTGTCAAATTCCCTAAAGTTGAGGCCTTTTAAAGATGGCAGTTGGAATGTTTGGTTCATGTAGTTTATTATACTTTGTGTAAATTTCTATATTGAGACCTTTGTTATGTTATTTAATGCACTTTTTGTTGCAATTGATATCAATCAATCAACTCATTTGTCATCATATGGGCAGCATGGGCACCTTACGGAACGATGTAGCTCAGCCTGCATAAACATGATCAGTGACCTAATAAGTGACAGTTTTTGATCCACTTCAAACTTAAAAAACCATTACTCATACCAAGTACCACCCCACACGTGTTGTTAATATCTCAATTTTCACACATACCGATGTAACGCTTGCCGTGCACAGCCGAAGCCAGCTCGGGCTCGCGCCCGTAGGTCAATCGAAAGAGTCAATTAATCATTATTACGTAATTATTATCGAGCATTTTCAATTGCCCGGCAGTCGAGATATGTTCGAAAACGGGGGTGATGTTTTTATTCATCTGCGCTCATCCCTTCGCTATCGGAAAATCGCCCTTTCTTTGGTCCAAATAGAAGAGCCCGCATCATATCCCGATGGTGTGTGCGCGCTTGATGCTGGCGTATGATGCGTTTCATTTAGCCACGCTTCCAAATGGTTCGGAAAACAGATTGAAAGATTTATTCACTCGCGTGCTCACGTCGTCGGCACAGTGAGGGACGGTTAAGTGGCGTCACTTTTTGCGCTCCAAATAGTGTCACTTTTTTAAATTTATTAACGCCACAGACGGCGGTGCGGCGCCAATTGGTTCGAGAGCGAGAGGAAACCGGCCACGGTTCATTCATTCGTTTTTTGTGGAGCGCATCAGCCCTTGTGGGCATCAAACACAGTCCATCCAATTTACCACACCTCTGCTGCGGAGAGACTTGTCTGTTTTATTATAATCGTTATTTTGTAATGCAACGCGCTTTTCCCACCGTCACCGAGCGCGTCCCAGTGTGCATTTCCGCGAGAAATATTTCAAACCCAAGCAAAATACGCATGGGAACGTATGGGTGGATTTGGCCGGAACCTGCGAGTGGAACTTATTTATTTATTCATTCACTCTGTTATTTATGGCAGCGGCAAGTCTGCCAGTGACAACCGCACGAACTTTGCTACCGCCGTCCCTCAGCAACCGCGAAGTCATCACGCTAATTGAGCGTTATTTGGGATTTTAAATAAGGCCGCTTTAATTGATGATTCGCTACCGCGTCGCGCCGCGAGGCACGCCGAGGAGGAGTCGGAGGCCTTTTTTCGTGGTGCGCGTATGTTTGTGTTTTATGTTTTGCCTGTGGCGTCGCTCCGTCGTTCGGGAAGCGGGAGCAAAAACTTTATCAATTATGTGTGGCTGTGTCGAGCGGGCGAAAAAAGTGCGTTCGCTCCCAGTGGAAAGGACGGCCACACCCGCGATCCCAAGCTCAGTTTTTGGGGCGTTCGTTTTTAAATCTGTTTAAAGTACTTCTCTCCCGGACGACGACGGTAGACAGAGCGAACTGTTCTGTTACGGCAATTTATAACCGTGCAGGGAGCACGAGCCAAGAAATTAGAGTGGGACACTCTGCCCCGAGAAAGGGACCCCATTTTTATGGTTTCACCTTTCGATTTCCTTTGTCCAAGGGCATCAATCGATCGGGGAGTTATCGGTTGCGCCGTAAACAGGTACTTCTTCACGCGGTTTCTTTCCAAACATGCTCTCGGTTTCCTCCTTCTTGAATCAAACGTTCTCAACGCTTCAACATCAAATACGGATACGGCCTACCTGTTGGATAACGTCGTGATATGGTTTTTTTGTCTACCTTTACTTTTTTTAAACTATATTTCCTAATTGAATTACTCCAACAGCGAGGGTAGCGCGCTCTGTTCTGAGACGCTTCCAGTCCCATCTTTCATTTGCTACCAAGCTTCACCGGCCCTTCGCGGTTCAGAGCGTATCGAATTACCCGGAAAAATGTGTGTGAACGACGCCGTTCGCTCGTATTCTTCCTTCCTCAATCGTCACTGCGAGGGTGTTTGGATTTTGGTTTGAAACCGATTCGAGTGGGTCATTTATTGCGTCCTATAATTTCGTTACAGTTGGAAGCATTTTACACCTCCCTTGCATAGCACAAGTTTGAACTATTCAGTAAGGCATGTGAATAATGCGAAAGTAACTAGGAATATCGTCAAAAACACACACAGTGCGCGTGTGTGAGTGTGCGTGAGCATAATAGAAGGGTCGATAGATCCTTCCCAACAGCGAAAGGGGCTTGGGCTTGGGGATGGTCGTGGCGGTGCATTCGTGACGAAGACCCAAAAACCTGTTTTTGACTTGATGCGCGCACCTCTCGCACTTTCCCGCTCCTGACATCCGGTCCGCGCTCTTCCCACGCTTGCTCCCGCAATAAACCAAACACCTGTCGTTTGGGTGTTTTCCATTCGCTTCACATCCTTCACGCTTTCCGTGTTGTTTGTTGCTCCGTATGTTGGTATGAGAAGTTGTATGGTGTTTTTTTTGCTTCTTTCTTACTTTACATACCACTTTCCATTTGGTGTAGCTGCTGTCATTTGCTTGTGTGTGTGTGTCGTCGTACCAGAGGGGAGAGAAAAACCCCCATCGTCGACATCTTCCCTTTCGCGTGATTGTTTGTTATTATTTTGGGAAAAAGAAAATTGAGCAAAATCCATCCCGTTTATCCCCGTATGCCCGGGCGAGAAAGCCGGCACAGGGTGGCGAGAGTCCGTTTCCCCGAGAGGAGTTGATCTGTTGGATCAACGGCTTCTAGCTTCAATCCTTTTGAGCCTTTGCGCTTGAGTGACAGCTTTTATCAGGCATCGGTTCCGGAAAGCTTCAAAGCGAATGGAGGTCTATTAGGGGGATCTTTTTTTTCTCCTGTCTTACTTAGCGAGGTAGAGGACGTACTGATTTTAATTTAAAAAATGTGTAAAAAATACAAAAGCTGACTAACAAGATCCTTTGAGGCATAGGGTTCTCTTTTGTAGGAACTATTCTTATAGAAGAAATAATTGGATGTTCAAGAAGTAGAAGTAGGCAAGAAGTCTTTGGGTGCCAAAAAATGCGATAGATTTCCTATTTAAAAAAAAATATATACAAGTGAATACAACAATGTTAATTTAATCCATCACCCATGAAACGGGATGATCGCTCAAAAAGAAAAGAGCTCATTTACCAGTCAGCCCTCGCCCCAAGCGCCACGAGAAAGGGAAAGTTTTAATTTCGTTTTTCACAAATCAAGCCTCCCTCCGTCCTGGCCAAATTTATATTAATTCCGCTCCCGACTCGACCATGTGCATACATCATAAAACCGACCGAACGAGGTAATTGCGGAGCAGCAGCGGGCGAGCCATAAGGAGGAGAAACTCCTCCGTCTTTATGTTGGGCCGGGCGTGTGTAATTATTTGTTTAGGAGCAGAGCAATGCGGGAGAGGAAATTGGTACGATTGTGTGCGATTTCCCGGAATGGTGATTCTTTTGTAGCAAGCGCTTGGAGCGCTTTCCATTTTCGGGAACGTTTCTGAATGCGCCGTTCGGAGAACGTTTAAATAATGTATCGGAAGTGCAATAAAAACGCTCCATCATCGGCTTCTTTAAAGGGAAATTGGCCGTTCATCGCAAACCGAAACCGCGCCAACCGTTTGACGTTTATGCTAGTAATTAAGTGGCTAGTGTACCGAATATAGCGGCAGCTTCCCTGATACGATTTACGGTTTCATAGCGTAACCATAAAGCAGCCTCTGCACGGAAGACGCCGCGCGGATATTCCATCGCTCATTAGTGGGAGGGCGACGACCGGCGCGCGGCTATTCCAATTTTTGATGGAACTCAAGCGTAACCCATAAACCCTCGCATCCCACCGACCGAACGGTTCGCCTCTCGGTCGCCCGTTAGTGTGTCATCTATTTTTAAACTTCCGTGGATAAGTTTCCCCGTCGTCGTCGGCGTCGTCGAGAACGGAACGCCCTCGGGGGGCGTGAGGCAACCGACTCCGACAACCGCACTCTGGCCGACAACAGGTGGTCACTTTCAGTTTCGACAGCATCCGAGCGTCGAGAGCGACGTCGTTGTGCTCGCTCTGGCGGGGTTTGTTGGTAATTGAAATCTAATGTTCATTAAGAAAACATCAACTTTTTCTTGCGCGGTTGAGAGTGGCACACGCGCCAAGTATGTCCTAGTGGAGGGGAAACGAGATTCACGAAAGCGAGATTGATGGATTGCGGAGGGGTAAACAAACGCCTCGAGAGGAGTATCCCCCCCCTTAGGGGGGGGGGGGAGTATTTCGAAATGAAATTGTTCCCGCATGCTGCTATATTGTTGTTCATTGAATTTTCGGCGGGTTTTTCTAAATATGGCTCCCGCTTTGCTCGCCTGCTATGTTGAGGCGAGGGAGGCCAAAGAAAAGCGCATCCAGCAACCCCACCCCATCCCCACTTCCTCCCCCTCCAGAACAGAACAGAATGGGCCTGTCAGGAACGATTGACTTTGATATGCCCTACAGCGAGGGGGCGGCGGCAGGTGGGCATATGGCACAGCTGGGAAGGGTGGGTCGTCTTCTCCTCTGACATGTCTGCCAAGTACCACCGCCTCCGCGGTCCACCCCCGCTTGCGGTTGAGATTTGTTTATTTTTGGTGCGCGGTTTGTTTCCATGCGTCGTGCGGGAGAGGAAATTGGTACGATTGTGTGCGATTTCCCGGAATGGTGATTCTTTTGTAGCAAGCGCTTGGAGCGCTTTCCAGTTTCGGGAACGTTTTTGAATGCGCCGTTCGGAGAACGCGCCGTTGGAGAACGTTTAAATAATGTATCGGAAGTGCAATAAAAACGCTCCATCATCGGCTTCTTTAAAGGGAAATTGGCCGTTCATCGCAAACCGAAACCGCGCCAACCGTTTGACGTTTATGCTAGTAATTAAGTGGCTAGTGTACCGAATATAGCGGCAGCTTCCCTGGTACGATTTACGGTTTCATAGCGTAACCATAAAGCAGCCTCTGCACGGAAGACGCCGCCCGGCTATTCCATCGCTCATTAGTGGGAGGGCGACGACCGGCGCGCGGCTATTCCAATTTTTGATGGAACTCAAGCGTAACCCATAAACCCTCGCATCTACCGTTGTCGACTGGGGCTCGCTTGGGAGAGAAATTGATGCCTCCATAGAGAAAGGGTAATTTGGCTCCGGGTATAGGCGGGTGATGTCGAAAAACACAATCCTGCCTGCCATCATTACCATCACCCATCATCGTCATTATGAGCGTGATCGTATTATGTTGGTGGCGAGCCGAGAAAGGCAGCCGAAGTGTGGATGCGAGCGTACAACAAAATTCGCACCATAAATATTGAGAAATTCGACGTAAATTGTTCGAAATTAGGAGTTTGTTGTGAATTAATCATTTTCCTTCTGATCGCCTGTTCATACCAACAGGGGTTAGAAAAGTGTGCTAAATACCTTCTGCCAAAAAATAAAATAAAATAAAATGCTCCAATTTTGTTTTCTCTTTCTCCCTCGCACCCATCGCATCGCGAGGAAAGTAGGTTGAAAGGTTGAAAAAAATAGTTCCCCTAAATATTCCCTTCACCTGAACTCTCAATGCTCAATTTATGGAGTACGAAAAATGGACTACCCGGAACAAAAACACTGGGAAATATGCTTTTCCTTTACGGCCCAATTTATGGTCGGTGGTGCAAACTCGCGATTCTTGCCTGCTCCTCCCCCTCCGTTGTGTATTCCCACCCACCCGGCCGCCCACCCTTAGGGGGGGGGGGGGGGGTGAGTAATGGAACTCTGTTTTTGGCAGGCTGTCATAAGGCCAGTTCGCTGTTAGATCTGTGCCAAGATCTGGCTTGACTTTTAGAATATGTGTACTCTTTTTCAAAAGGATGATTGCCAGATAGCCAGATTTCCAGAAAGTTTTATACATTGGAATGGATATTAAACGCTCATCAAATGTATTAGAAGTCTTTCTGACAGTGCCTGGATTATGTCTAGATTACACCATGTCCAACGTACGTAATCTGCCAATTCGCTCCGATATAGTGGTCGTCTGAATCTCCTTGTAACTTAATGCCTGAAGAAATAATACGAAGCGCTCCAACAGTTTGTCGAGATTCATTTAATTCATGAGTTGCTTACATTACGGTTATGTACACATTGTTCGCTAACGTCTTGTTCGTGCCTAAATGAATCTTCTTTAATGTGCAACATTTAATTCAGCCCATGGCACGCTTCACATCCACCAGAACGAGAGAGAGAGAGAGGGAGAGAGGGAGAAAGAAAAAACGAATCCAATTTGATGGGCATTAGAAGATTTTATATCTCGTTACGTCGTGGTCCACGCGTGGCTGCTGCATAATCCATGATTCGGTGGAAGACTAAAGCGGTCATTTCGGCCCGCCCGAAGCTGCTCATCCCTTGTAAGCTGGCCGGCTATCGGTTCCGTCGTTGTCGCATAGATTCAGATTAATATGTTCACCTTCATCTAGCGGGAACCGCTCGTCAGTGTTGGCCCCCAAATTATTCATTAATCGAACGGCCATCGTTTTGTTCTGATGCTATCTTTTGCCGCCGCTTGCGTTCGTTTATGGCCGTGGGCAGCGGTGGCATATAATTTTGTGATTCATTTCTTTTCCCGGAAGATGGTGGTACCGCGGCCGGCCGACCGAAGAAGGGTGACAGAACAAATCCGAGAAAGAGACTTTTGGGGATGAAACAAAACGAAAGAAATCTGTCTCATCTCGTGGAGGAGCTGTTCTACCGCCGATCTTATCTTCAGGCATCGCTCGAGTCCCTTTTGCTATGACCTGCTTTGCTCGCCCGTTCGGCCGTGTCATCGGGATGGTCACCGGTTCGAGGGTAGCAGGCTTCTTGAATGTTTTATGGATGGGAAGCAAGCGGGCCCATGCTAGACCCAGCTAACCCGCTAGTTATCCGATGCCTGGTAGGAGATATATTATTTCCAGCGGCGCTACTGATGCGGCGTTGCTGTTCGGAGCAGTTTCTCCTGCGGCAAGGCATGCTGCTGGTAAAAGGTGAAAGTAGAACATGATGCTGAGTGGAAACACGGTGCATGCACGATCGGGTTTTGCAAAGCTCCACATCGCACGCCTGCTCGAGTGGCGCGTTACAGGTGCTAAATGCCGTACATCGTGCGTTTGCAGTATCGCGGCTTGACCTAGCCAGCATCTAACATGCTTGTCGTACATGGGAAGTTGCGTTTCTGAGATAGCGTTGTCAGATTCGCTTTTCCTATCGCGATTGCTTAATGTTCTTTACTGTTGCTTTCACTTTGCAAAAGCGAAACGATCCGAAAGGCAACGATTTTTCAAGGCGCAAGTGCCGGAGAAAAAGCTGTGCAAACAAATCGGCTCAGCTTACTTCAGTTCAGTGCGTTGTAAGATCGTTAGATGTAATTCATCTTCAGCCTTCGAACACGGTAGACCCTCGTTGCTGGCGGCAATGAGCGAAAATTTATGTGACACCGATAGAAAATCGTCGCCCACGCGCTAAGCCGCATCGAGAAGCGCCAAGAGGACGATAAATATCACGCCCGGTCCTTTGTTTTGGCACATCTTTTGTTTGAAGTGAACATCAATAATTGAGTGCCATACTCTCCGGGCAGGTCCGAGAAGCGTCCCCAGTGGGTGGGACGAACCATGAGAAAAGGTCGCTTTTTATGCTTTTAGTGTGATCTACCTTCCACTGTCTTTTTCCACTGTTTGTGTGCGTGAGAAGCAGACGAAGGCATATCCACCACCGAAAGGAAGTTGTAAGTAGGAGTGATTTGGACGTTTTCTGGGCCTCGCCGTGGGGGCTCCGAATGCTGGTTTACGGGTGGAAATGATTTGCTATTATATTTAAAAGGAAGGAAACACCTTTCTCGCGTTTTTCTTTCGTTCTCTTCAATCGACACGTTTCCGCCTCACAATGCAACCTGGACCGGTTGCCCCGATTGACGGTCAGCAGACGTACTGCTCGGTACGTCTTTTTTATTACTGCGTGGTCCGGTTCGTTTTCCTCTCTAACCCATTGCACTAGATCGATCGCGCGGCGACCTACAAACACAGATCGATCTGGAACGCTGGCGTGGTTGGTGAGAGATCGGTCGTATGGTCTCATACCCTCTGCTGGATCTACGGTTCCTCCGTAAAGCAAAGCTCATCCAGTGTGGTGCGCAGTTGCAGCACTTCGGTTTAATTATTGCTCAATTAGACGCTGGAAGATTGAACCTCTCGATGGACTGTGGTCATACTGGATAGGGTTGATGTGTGTGCGCGTTTAGTATGGGTGGATCTTAGCACTTGTGTAGGTTGTTACCGCGAGATTTTGCCTCTAAGCTTTCAATATTTGATACAAAGGCAATCATGTTGGACATATTTTGATAGAAATTTTGATCCTAGAGTACCAAGTTTCTTTAGTATTGGATGGATGAGGGTCAACATGACTGAAAGTCTGAGCAAGGTATCTGTACACCGGGTTTACAGATTGGTTGGGATTAGTTCACATGTTAAAGTTCCGTTCAAGCGTTTTCGAAATAAAGACATAAACCGGCCACTTTGATACTGAACTATGTTGTGATCATAATGATTTATGTTTTCTCCAGCTGTCTCATCGGATGTTTCGATTATGTTTATTGATTATGTCAGTTTGGGTGTTCTATTTCACATTAACTCTACTTTTAACTGATAAAGACATGATCTATGTCGTGTTATATTCGTGGTCTTACGATTATGGTCACTGTATTTATGACATCCCTATTATTACAAATCATTCTTTTGACTAGTCTGCTAGAAGATCACAGGTTTTTGTTAGCAAAAGTTCGATTAATCTGTTCAATACGTACAACAGAGCAGTCATATAAGAATTGCATCATATGAAGATCTTTTCTCCGTCACTGTAGATCAAAACTATAAAAAATCACCCAAATTTCTCCCATTCAAAACGCTACACAATTAAAGTTTCGTTTCCCGATGCCCGTGTGAACCTCAGCATCGTCGTTAAGAACGTTCGTCCCTTAATTCATAATTCAAAAAGGGTGTTTCCTTGGCACGCTGATTGGTCATGACCGGTGATTCGTGGACGAATGATTTATGCATGCTTTACTTTCCAGATAAGCCACCCTGCAGTGTCCAGCCCGGCGAAAAGGTGTGCGATTGTTAGGACGAAACTCAATTATTGCCTACCATTTAATTTGCTAATCTTCTGCGGACCACGCAGCCTCTGGCCTTTCGGAGGGATGTGTGATGGGTTTCGTTCGTTTAGGTTCGAGCGTTGGATTTGCTTTGTCCGGCAAGATTTTTACATGCCATTTCACATAACTTCACCGTCACTCACTTCCCACTTGTCGCTCGCCGTGCCGTGTCGATAGAATAAACAGAAACGCATTGCATTCGTAATGACATGTTCTTAGAAAATTGGTTCAAAAATGTTTGTTCCTCGATGGCGCGGCCATCGGGCAAATATTTAATCGTTCGTTTGGACGCTCTTGAGTCAATTTTCTTTGTTTGCCCACCCCATGCACGCTGTGCGGTGTGTCCCACACGGGCCTTTGGACGTTTGCCTTTGTCGACGAGCTGTGTAACCATTCCCAGGGAACGCAAGACGCACGCAACCGAAACACCGTCAGATCGCACGTTTCGTTGCGGTCGACCAACCGCCAATGGATAAGCCAGCCTACCTTCGCGTAGGCTTTCACCGTGAGCAACATTACCCATTAGGTTTCATTATGGGTTCGAGATATGCACAAGGTACCTGCAGAAAGCGCCTGCAAAATCCTGCATCGTCCGCAAGTACCTTTCAGCACACATTGTACGACGGGGGAATCGATAGAGCCTGAAATGGGTGCGGTGGCATGCTGGTTGCATGACCAGGTTCAATCAGCGTGAACCGGCCCCGGCCGGGTTGGACAGCATGCGAGAGAGATGCAACTTTCCATAATTGGAATTTACCGCCCATCGTTCGAGTCGTCCGTGGCTTTGTGGCGAAAGCGGACTCCGCAAATGGCATAACCTCGATAAACCGACCAAAACCAAACAAAACGGCCCATTCCGAGGGCGAGGGAATCCCATTAGAGTGCCACGGACGGACCCCGAGAGCTCTCAGCTTAACTATTCGCAAAGTTTGTCCTCTTGCGTTTGACGCCAGAAACAGGGGGGGGGCCCTGATCGGAAATGAGAAAAGTGACAGACTTTTCCAATAAGTAAACTTCTCGCGCAGACGAGATTGTGCTTTCATATAAAACATAACAACAAGCTCATCATCTATGGGGTTAAGTCTGTAACGAGCGTTTCTTTAGATTTTCTCATGTTACTATTCCTCCTTCCATTGTGACTCTTGTAAAAAAAACAAAAACCATGACTGTGCTAATGACCGCAGAACAGAGAGAACGACCCCTGTCGTTTGCGTCTTTTTTTTCAACCCGTTTTGGTTTTCCATTTCCCGGAGACCGGCGGGAAGGAGGGCTTCGACGCACCGGAAGAACCCGATGGTAGGCGACAGGGGGCCACGTGAAAATGTGTCATCGCCACCGCGTGTGACGGCTTGGTTGGCGGTGGGATTAAATTTTCCCCAACCGAGCGTACCATTCCTCGAACAACCCAGCCACTTAATAGAGCACAATGACAATGTCGACAAGACGCGGATCGCACGTGTTCCGCACTTCGCTCCGCTCCGATCTTTAACTTTTCCGACAGACTGCGAGCGAAATTTTATGGCCGTAAAATGTCGTAAAATGTGCTTAAGCTGACTTAGGTATCCAATTCGGTGGGGTGGGGCTTGTTTTTTTTTTGTATCGTCGGAAATGTTTATTGTTGCTAATGGCAGTCGCCTGTCGATAGTGTTGAAAAAGTGGATGCTTTCAAAATAGTTGACCATGTTTTGTTCTTCTCTTCTTCTCTATTTGCAGTATACAGTGTGGAGTCTGCTGTGGTTAGGATGGAACATCTTCCTAATATGCTTTTATCTAAACATAGGAATTTTAGATAGGGTAAGTAATATGATCGACGACGTTTGTTTTTTATTTTCAGGAATCTATTTACCTCAAGTGAAGCAAAAAGTTTGGACAAACTATTCCTGATTGGCTTCAGGGGTTCGAAAATCAATATTAAATGCGAATAATATTTTGATTTCCTTAAGCAATGTTTTTCCCTCATTTGTTTCATATTCATAGTTGTTTTATGCATGATTTATCCTTTTTTTGTTCAATTTAAAAATCGCTACAGTAGTATTAAATATCTATCTTCTTTGTTGGTTACACTTCCAAGATATCAATTAGTAAAAAATCGTTTGTTAATGTGCTAAATATTAATTAGATAATTATGAAACAACATAACACATGTCCCCTCTTCGTCGATAACCTCCCGGATTTAATCAAAACTTTCCCCATAGTGTCACCGCCGAGTGCGTTCCCTGTACCGTAATTAGAATTCTTCATAAAATCGTCAAGCCGGAAAAGAGGCACGGACGGACCCCGAGAGCTCTCAGCTTAATTCTGGACAGGGCCGGTTAAGGAAGGGTCGTCTAATCCGCGGCATTCGTTACGCTACGGTGGCGCTGTGCTACCCTTGGCTGAAGTTTTTAGAATTCTCAACCCTTCGACGACAGTAGCAGCATTTAGAAAAAAAAAGTATTAAAAATGGAAAACGGTTGAAAAATTTAAATATTTTGTAAATAATTACTGACATGAAAAATTGGATGATTTGTATGATCTGCGAAGAAATTTACGCCCCGGAATACTTCATATTTCCACATAGAAGATATACCCAATATGGTTTTTTTTTGCAAGGACGCAAGACTTATACATTGTTTCGTTTGTTTTTTTTTCTCTCTCTCTTATCACACGTGCATATTTTAGGATAGTGATTTATTGAATTTGGGAACGGGTAGCGTGTCCTGGTTCGAGGAGAATGGCTACGGTTGCCGACCGACCTACCCCACCAACGTCACGTCCGAAGATCCCTACCGGCCGGTCCGGCCGGAGAAGGTCGAGGGTTGCCTGCTGGAGTACCACATCGTGGAGGTGGTGCACTCGGGTGTGCACTGTGCACTAGCGGTAAGTGTTGGCGTTCGTTAGACGGTAATGGCTCTGCAAGACCTTGGTCTAAAAAGATTCTTCAATTCTCCTTTCTAGGTCTTTGGAATATTCGGAGCCATCTGCCTTGGACAGACGTTTCTCGACGAGGACGACAGCTGTAAGTACTGAAGCCTGTTCTCGATCCGTCCTTTCGTCCCCCCCCCCCCCCCTGGCATCAAATTACATTCGATAGCGGCGCACCAAACACCAGTTATTTTTAGACATAATCGTTGAAAGTTATGTTCGGAGAACTTTTGTTTTCCGCAACACCATCGCCAGAAGTTTGTTCTTTCCCCGATGGCACTACTGCAGTGTACCGGCATTATTTGATGGCCATACTTTTGTCCGTTTTATGTGGCATTTAGGAAATCTTTACGACACCCACTACCATCGTCAATCAAAAGATTTCACGGGCCAACGAAGTTAGCCGCGAAGGCAGATGTAAACGTGGTCGAGAAGTCGCTTTGCTGACCTTCGAACCACCGAAGAGAGGTCAACAAAACTGAAAGCTGCAAATGGCATAACCTCGATAAACCGACCAAAACCAAACAAAACGGCCCATTCCGAGGGCGAGGGAATCCCATTAGAGTGCGGGTTGATTACATGTCGCGGCATGACGTCAGAAGCGGCAGCAGCAGCAGCAGCAGGACATGCAGCTTTTGAGAGAAAGCCCGAAACTCTCGAGAGCGCGCGAGAGTTCGAGAGCGTTGCTGCTGGCATTGCGGAATTCCAGCGACCTTGACCCGGTCTATGTAGTCAGCCCGGTGGAGTCGTCCTGCTTCACCAGACCTCAAGCCAGACACACCAGTGTGCGCTGTTCGGTGGCAAGTTTCGCAGAAGAGCGAAGAGCGATCGAAGTCAACCACCCGAACTTCTCCCAAAGGGGAAACGGCAAACTGCCGTGTCGGTGGTGTGCCGTGTCGCTGCAGTTAGTGTCCTTCGTCGTCGGGGTGTCCTTTTTTGCCGTCGTCCTTTTCGACGGCTGGTCGTAAAGTGTTACGTCACAGACGATTCGTTGCCTACGTGGAGCAGGAGCATGGTGTGGGATGTTTTTCACACACCATCCGAGCGCACCCTCCCGAAGTTCTTCTCGCACTCGTCTATCACCGGTATTTTTAGCCTTCATTCGACATTGGAGTTTGTGTCTCGCAGACGCGCCACCCTGTCTGTGAGGTGTTTCAGTGAATTCGCCTTCCTTCGAATGGACCCGGATCGTCGCAGCACATAAGCGCGGGTGTTACTCGAAAACATGCAAGCAGAGTTCGTTGATGAATGGGGTGTGCGGGCTGCCCATTTGCAGTAGATTTGCTGCTCCAGTTCCAGCTGGTGCTGGCGCCGCTGTCCTCCGGTTCAGTGCGCCCCAGTGGCTGCGTGTTCTACCGGCTTGATTTGTTGGCTGCATGCGATCGTACGATAAATTGAATTTTGGAAATGGAACACATTCCGCAGTCGCTCTGGTTTGGTGGTGCGCGAGACGTCCGTCAGCACATTTGGACGGAGCTCATCTAATTTTGACGACGATTGCATTTACGATTTGGGTGGTAAAGTTTGAAAATAGGTTTCACGCAACGTCGGGTGCCGTCTTCTGCTGCCATTATGTTCTGTTCGTTCCATATTGTATATTTGGTTGTTGAGATTTTGGAAGCTATTTAAGATAGAAAAGACTCTAGAGTCCATCTAAAATCTACAACTGCTTTCGATACATCAATCGGTTTGATTTCAGCCAGCATCAAATTACATTCGATAGCGGCGCACCAAACACCAGTTATTTTTAGACATAATCGTTGAAAGTTATGTTCGGAGAACTTTTGTTTTCCGCAACACCATCGCCAGAAGTTGTTTTTCCCCCGATGGCACTACTGCAGTGTACCGGCATTATTTGATGGCCATACTTTTGTCCGTTTTATGTGGCATTTAGGAAATCTTTACGACACCCACTACCATCGTCAATCAAAAGATTTCACGGGCCAACGAAGTTAGCCGCGAAGGCAGATGTAAACGTGGTCGAGAAGTCGCTTTGCTGACCTTCGAACCACCGAAGAGAGGTCAACAAAACTGAAAGCGGTATGTCTGTTGCTGGTTCGGCAGCTTCACTGTGAGTGCTCAGAACGCACTCCTTTCCGGTGTTCTTCGGGCTACTTTGAAAGTTGATTTATGCGCCCATTGCCACAAACAGTGTTTTTTGGGTTGCAGTAAATGACGGTATGATCTGCGAAGAAATTTACGCCCCGGAATACTTCATATTTCCACATAGAAGATATACCCAATATGGTTTTTTTTTGCAAGGACGCAAGACTTATACATTGTTTCGTTTGTTTTTTTTTCTCTCTCTCTTATCACACGTGCATATTTTAGGATAGTGATTTATTGAATTTGGGAACGGGTAGCGTGTCCTGGTTCGAGGAGAATGGCTACGGTTGCCGACCGACCTACCCCACCAACGTCACGTCCGAAGATCCCTACCGGCCGGTCCGGCCGGAGAAGGTCGAGGGTTGCCTGCTGGAGTACCACATCGTGGCGTCCTTTCGTCCCCCCCCCCCTACTTCTCACCCTTACGGTCCCTTTTTTTGTTCCGTCCAGTTAGAAGTCATTTCAAGTACAATCGAAACAGGACACAATTCGGTCGGATGTCTCCACTAGCTAGGGTTTTGTCGCCTCCAATCAAGTCTAACCATTCGTCCTTGCTCGTGGGAGCTTAGTGACTTTTCTCCCTCCGTCCCATACTAACCGGCACATTTATTAGGCTCATAATCATGCATATCACTCATACCACTAACATTCCATCATCCCTGCCCGCCCGCTTGCTAATCCGGCTTGCGAACGGCAGCAGCATGTACGTTGTGTTCTAATCGTATCTAATCTCCGTCCGGAGCAAGTAATTACTCATCGGGGCGCTATATTGGGAAGCCGAAGTAGCAATTAACAGAAGAAGCATGGCGACTGCTCTGCTCGTTGGCGAGCATTAGGCGTACATCCTTTCGGTACTAGCGTCGTCCCGTATGCTTTATCGTAACGTATCGGGAGCTTAATAAAGTAATCTGAAATTGAGCCCAAAATAGGTATTCGGTAGCAGATCCGCTGGGTAGTGGACGGATCAGTAGGATCGATCAGAGTGCTTATGGGGTGTATCAGTAGCTGGTAACAGTGTTAGAACCGTGTGAGGAATTGCTGTTGGAATATAAATTTAAAAACATGTTTCCGTAGTCTAGAAACCCTAAGTTGTTTCCAGCAGCCTGGATTACTCAGTTTACTGAGTCAGCTGCTTGGTGCATCGACATCCGTGCTTCCACAGGTTTAAAGTGCAAATAGTTCAAGTTAAGCAAACAATGACCGCCCTGGCGATGATGTCAGGGCCCACTTGACGGCTCTGCAGGAAGTACAAGCATCACCGGTCGATCTTGTAAGTCGTATCCATATCTCATTTTATAACCCGATCTCGTCGTCCGCGCGCGGTTAAAGGTGGTTCGTGTTGGAAATCAATTTCGAGCCAAACATTGATCCAAAATCCGTTCATCCGACTGCATGTCGTGTGCCTGCCTCTTCTTCCACACACGCACACAAAAGGCTCAATCGCTTGGAAGCGCCACTCGGTTCGGTGGTTCACCAGCCGGCAGCCGACGCCAATAACGATTAATAATTGAAGGCCGCGCATAACCGGTTCGGCGCGCGCGAGGTGAGCATAATGCAGCAACGTGGAAAGCATCGTACAATCGAGCTGCGGTGGCTGGCTATGGGAAGCTGGAGCGGCGGGAGTAGTGGGCGGCAGGAAGAAGATGTTTAAATTTTCATGTGCACCGGGCGGAACAATTCATAATCATCCCGTTGTGCTCTTGTTGCACCACACTGTACTTGACCCAAAGGGTGCAGCCAGTACGCCATCCTCCGGCTATCTATCTCCAAGACGAGAGAACATGTGGAGCATGTGACCTCGTCCTCCTTGTAGCACGAGAGATGACATTCTTCGAGTGTGCATTCAACACATTCGGCACAATGGCGTATGGCGACATACATTCTTTTCTAATGATGCGTGCTTCCGCTTGCATAATACATCGAGGAGAGAGGGATATTGAGCTACTTCATGTGTTTATGTGGTCGCAATACATTCGCGCAGCATCAGACCTGAAATCAACGCATTATGCAGCATGGATAATATGTAGATATCGATGAGGATATACATTATTGATGATAATTATTATAGCTTGTTCGCGAACATTCGTGAGTTCCGAAGCCTGTCTGACAATGTCATTGAATCGGGGTCGATATTCTTCAGAATAATACAACAATCCTACGTCAGCATGTTGCAAAATGCTTTACAAATTAAATTGAACACTAAAGAATATTCAAATATACTACTTATTAGAGTTTTAAATCTGAAAATGGAGATATCTGAGAGCCATAAGCTTAGAATCAAACGTTCCTTAAATATCCAGATAAAAACTGTACAGTTTCAACCTAATGACAACTTTCACCTATCGGGAAATCTTGTTAATAAGGATAGGGTTTGCTACTCTTCGGCATAAATCGCATAATTCGGCTAAAAATCAATGTTGGGCTCGTAGTACA
>LULB01062579.1:0-14712 GCA_002091845.1 Anopheles cracens | reverse complement strand
GAGCGCTATCTGGTTATTATCAGAACATGATAGCGACGTGAAACTTAAAAGGTAGCTTCGCCTACCCCTCCCCAACATGGAAATGCAAAAAGAAGAACAAAAAATATCATTCCTTCGAAGAAAAACAGAAAGAAGGAGAAAAAGGTTTGATTTTGGACGCGAGCATTCATTTCCGGACACCTGCAAATCGACTGGACTTTTTTCAACTTTGTGTGATTTCTGCAAATTTTTAAAATGATGTACTAATACAAAATGTTGTCAGGAAGCTTCTTTAGAATTTGGACATGCAAAAATAACATAAAAAAGTAGTATTTGATCAAAAGAAAAACACAAAGAAGCAGAACAGAGCCTTGATTTTTCGCAAGCATTCAATTCAATCAACACCTTAAATTTTGTCGAATTATGTCATGATATAGAAAAAATCTAAATCGTATCACTACCAGGTATAATTCTTATAATCAGTACCGTATAAAAAATAACAGAGCACCCGAAAATAGGAAAAGAAAATTTTCGAGTATACGAGTAAAATTGCCCTCACTTCAATTTTATTCGTTTTACTCGGTCAATCACAAAAGTTAGTAAGTCTACTGTTCACGATATTGTAATGCAATACAAAACACATGAAGCAATACAAAGAAAACCTGTATTTAACACATTTAACATACATAACATAGCATAGCAAATTGAGCAGTAAAGATGGATGATTCATTTTTAAACAAGTTAAAACCAACTGCCAACTGCAACTGCCGTTGCTATAAAAATACTCAAAAAACATGTAGAAAAAATATAGTGCTCCAACCTAGTGTTGCAAAGTGCAGTGACATAGTGTTGAGAAGTTAGGTATAGCAAGTCATTTCGCTTTTTATCAAGACAACGATCTACAGCACACAATGCATGAATGGTTGCAAAAATGTGGCTTCTCTACAAATGCCCAAAAGTGCTTGCCACACCTCCGTACACACCAGAAATAAATGTTATAGAATATTCATGGATTGAATTAAAGCAAACAGTGACAAAATTAAATTAAGAATTAAGAATGGGATGAATTGTAACCAGATTTCTGTTACAATTTAGAAAAAAAGTATGCCGCAACGATTGAAAGCGGTGATAGATGCGAATGGTAATGCTACCAAATATTGCAAAAAATTAAAATAGAATCAGATTCTGGTCATATTAGAGAAGGTTGAAACTTGTGATTACTGATGAAATGAATAGGACGTGTAAGAAATAAAAATGAACTGTCCGGAATTGAATGTTTACAGAAAATCAAGGCTCTGTCTTGTTTCTTGCTGATTTTTTCCAAGAGTACGCCTTTTTTGGATATTTTTTACATTCTCAAGTTGTGGTGAAATAAAAGAAGCTTCCTAACAATATTTTGCATTCGTAAATCGTGTTAAAAATTAGCAGAAAGCATGCAAAGTTGAAAAAAGTCCAGTCGATTTGCAGGTGTCCGGAAATGAATGCTCGCGTCCAAAATCAAGGCTTTTTTCCTTCTTTCTGTTTTTCTTCGAAGGTATGATATTTCTTGTTCTTCTTTTTGCATGTCCATGTTGGGGAGGGATAGGCGAAGCTACCTTTTAAGTTTCACGTCGCTATCATGTTCTGATAATAACCAGGTAGCGCTCAAAGTTGAAAAAGTGTTCGATTTTAAGGTGTCCGAAAATGAGTGGCTGCTACTGTATACAACATATTTTTTCCGCTCAGAAACCGAACAACATATTTAGACATTAGCGAAAATCCACATGGTCTGTTTTACAGCACATAATAGAGCAAAGATCAATGAATATTAATTGTTGTTACATAAGACATCTACTTGGGATAATCAAGTTTGCAAGCACAGATTTGGAGGTCACCAACGGTGGAGGTCATCACGAACACTGCAAATATAGATCAAATTAAGACGATAATGTTTAATGAAATGACTGAACAGATCGGATCCTTTTTGTTAAAATAGCAGAAAATGTTTCTCGTTTTTTTATCGTAAGTAAGAGATGCATTAGATCAATTTTTATCTTAACATCTAGCTCAAGATAGAGAGAGCTAGCTTAACAGTATCTCAAGCTTATGCTAACGAAGTTGCATGTTCATAAAAGTATCGACTTAGATACCTTTATCGGGGAGATTATTGCAGTCGTGTAAAATTTTAATAATGTTAAACTTTTAATGTTTAAATAATGTTGGTCTGGACAGAACCGCAACTGAAGTGAAGTGATGAGGTATTTATAGTAGCATAATAGGTAATCGGTGTTTATAGTAGCAGAATATAAATGAGGATGAGGTAATATTTCAATTAAATTACCAACAGAGTAGTTTCATACCTCTAATCCTTCATATCGAACCGATGAAAACGTAAGAAAATAGGTTGAACGAGTTAGTAAAACTTTAAGCTCGACGGAACAACTAAAAGAGAATTATAATATCTCCATAGACAATAACACCCACTAACTGATTCCTCTGATTCGTCGTCCCCTCCTACAACTTCATGCCAGGTGGAGCAACAAGTTTCAAGAGCGAGATTATTCACGAAAACCACAAGTCACCGGGTATTATCTATTGAGCATTGCTACGTCAGAGTAATCGTAGCTCCGGAAGGGGTCAAATGACATCTTAATTGTCTGTCAGCGTAAAACCACATCAAAAATTGATTGAGCCTGGTTTTAGCTTTTAGTGTGCCACTGGGCGATGGAATCTCGCCGCGCTCTAAGTGAACCTCATCACAGCAAACGACAATGTTTTAAACGCTCCACCGTCGATCGACTGATTACTACCATTTCATTAAACGTTACAGTTTCCTGTTTACTATGGGCAGACGAGAAGCAGGCGTTGGTCGACACGGTCATATTTACAGAAGGAATTTTTCAATGCATAAATTAGAAATCTAAAATATCTTAGGCGTTAATGTTTCAAATAATTATTGAAACAGGTTTCTAACCAAATGGTTATAACTGGCATACACTGGGGTTTCGAAATAACAATTAATAATAAGTATCGAATCATAACGGCAACTTTCTGATGATTAGACAGTTGTTTAACCAAGGCAACCAGTTTACGGAAAATCACCACATGGTTCTTTTCTTTCCTCCCTTTCCTCTTTTTGTACAAAAAATGTTATGTAGTTCTAAGCCTGTTATCTAGCATGGAAAATATTAGCAAAAGAATGTAGATATGCACTTTCAAATTGATTCTCGTTTCTTATTGCTTGAAACAAATTTGAAAAGTGAGAAGAACCTAAATATATTTGTGGTTATTATTTCATTTATTATTTTATTGTAACACGAAAATGACTAATGCAGACCGTTCTGATCTAAGCGCTAGCTTCTTTTAAAGTAACTTGCATTGGTAGCAAACAAAAAAAATGAAAAAAGTATGGAACATATTTTTGTGCCAACTTTGAACAGATGCAAAGAAAGTTGCTTCTGTTTAGAACATACTCGCGAAATTTTCCGATCGAAAGATTAACAAGTTTTAATCAATAAACAGGAAAAGTGTTTTATATTCCAAAGTGGCTAGAAAAAGTAGATATGCAAATTTTAAATTTGTATATATTATAGGTAATAATATTTTTATGCATAAATAGTCACTAAGACATGCAATGATGTCTAATGATTGGAGCATTGGTGCAACTACTACTACAATATCGCCTTGACCTATACGCACGAGAGCTATCAAAGAGGATTTAGTTAACCGAATCAACCGAAGACCAAATCTGGTTCCACAGCTTCTACCTTTTCATCGATTTGGGACGCTATTTGTGGAAGATCACGTTGAGTTGAGTTGTACTCACTATTGTGCCGCGCAATAGAGTATTGGCGAGCTCCGGTGGGATGGTTAGGTAACTACAATTATGCCAGACAATCCTGCTCATTCATGCAAATGAAATTCTTCTGATTTTATATCACCCGATAAACATTACATTATACAATCTACGCAATTTTTACACCTGTATGACACATGGAGAATGGATGAATATATCTCAGTCAGCAGTACATCGTCGATAGTTGTCAGCAGGGGGGCCAAACCGCTGTTCCGGATGGGGGGATACATGTTGGATTTATTTATTAATATTATTTCACATTTCAAATTGTATTGAACCATTCGCTTGTCTTTTCACATACGCATATAAGTCAATTTCTATCTACGTAAATTATGTCTGTGTACATCTTGTGGGTGTTTGATCAGCAATGACTGTACATGATTTGAAAGATGATCTTTTCAACATTTTGACATCAGAACTAACATTAAAACTACATTAGAACCAAAATACTGAAAATACGTCTATTCGGGATTCAATAGAAGCATTAAAAGTCATGTCTTTCCTGCGGAGGAATGGTCTAGCTAAAATTTAAGCCTACAATATGTAGTGTGTAAGACCTTTATACGGTTTATACCCACCGAATCACATGACTGCCCTAAATGGTTGGGGGAAGAACATAACATTCCAAAATTGATTGAGTAAAGCACGAATTAGGTTAAATTTTCAACAAGCTGTTTGAAAACTATTCGCATATTTAAAAGCCAATAGTTTAAAAGCAGCTCAAAACCCATTTTTATTAAAATATAAAAATAGAAAAATAAAAATAAGCACAATTTTATCTATTGAGATTACATATATAGAAAAATCGACAGTACCAGTATCAGATTTATTATGCTGAAAATTTGAGTAACGCAGGAGGCTTAAAGTTCGTGGAACAAGACCAAAGAAGAGAAAAATCGATGTGTGAATTGAATGCGACAGCCATAAGGAGAAATATATGAGTAAACAGCTAATGTGGAAAATATGGAAGCTGACTTTAAAATAACTTTCAAATTTTCATCTTTTTTCCACTGTTTTCGGAACAGGTTTAAATTTTCCACTATTTTGAGAAAAAAAAATCGATGCCCATCCACAATTTCTTCAAGTTGATGAAAGTGAACAGCGCTTAGAAAATTATCACCTTTAGACGAGATTGTCACAAAATTCAGGGGATATATAACTAAGATAGATTTATACGACACAGCTGATGATGTTCCAATTGCAGTTCATTTTTAAAACAACTTTACCGATGCAAAAAAGTACATTAAAATGAGAGAGTTAGCTTGCAATCCGAATTGTACGTGCTTTCGTCATGATAGAGTAATCGAAGTTCAAATTCTTTTTGCCTTCAATTCATCCATACTTTTGCACAGCAAGCGGGCCTTAAACAAGCATATTCCATCGCACAATGCCCGCGAGGCATGCGAAAGCCATTACTTACATTCCAGTCTTCACTTATTAATGCGCATGTTTCAGTACAATACAGCCAATAATCGAATGAACAAATGTAATGAATTCGTTGACAAGCTTGCAAGTACCAAGAAGCGTCGGTGTTAGCATTTGATTATTTTGCCCGCATTGAGCATGAAATGAATGCAACTGGTCATAAAACTCTTCAACCATAAAACAAATCGTTTCTCGGGTCACGCCAAAATGTGTCCGTTCACCTAATATTTAACCGACACGCGTCGCTATGCCTCATTGCCCCCGGTTGAATGAATGTTTGCAAAGTTAGAGTTTGTTCAAATACCAACAAACCATTTCTTACCTGTTTGTATGAATTTCCAACAGTTAGTTCCTCGTGCCATAGTTGCAAAGAATGTTTACTTTTGATGGGAAACGATAGTTATGTTAGCAATAAATAATCAGGTGTTCATCAGCTATGAAATGTGCTTAAAGCTTAATACTTTTATATCGTTAACCTTTCCGCAATGTATGTGAAACAGAAATCTGAATCTACTTCCATCGTGTGTGCTAGATATAAATAATTATTTATTATCTGATTATTGTTACATACATATCCGCAACATTGTTGCGACGATCTCAGCATCCTTTTCCCATGGAACCGAACTAAGTTTAACGTTCACTTTAATGATCAAATGCGGCACATTCAAAACACAAGCGTTATCACAAGTTGCGGCATGTTCATGCCAGTATGACTTGTTACGGGTACGGTTATGCAAATTTCTTCCGAAAAGTGTTCCCACGCCAGGAACGCAACACTTTGCAGTGTCATGTTTTGTGTAAGATACTAATTGACATTGCGCGTCGGCGGCAGTTGAGTGAATAAAATCGCGTTCTATTACTCGTTGCACAAACGGCGAATGATGTCCTGAGCACGCCACCGGTCCGGTCGGCTTTGTCTCTTCCGCTCTCTGCTGTTCGAATAGCGCGTAGTGGAATATTGTTCCGCTGAATGATCTCCTCCCGTCAGGCGCGGTCAGGTGGCTACTGGTCGAGCCGCTTGGTGAGAATTCTAAGCGCCACGTGCGGCTTCTCCGGCTCGAACACCTGCTCCCCGTCCACCAGATAGTCGGCGTACGGCAGACGGAACACCTCCATGAAGTTCATCTTCTCCATGACGCGGGCCGAAAAGTGGCTACTGCACAGGACGTGTATCAGCTTGATGTCGTTCTGCGACGCGTACTCCAGCGTGCGGTCCGTCAGCATGCCCGCGATGCCCATGCCACGGTAGCGCGTATCGACCGAGATGATTTTGCAGTCCAAAAACCGATCGATATCGGGATACAGCGCAAAGATGTCGAACAGCTCATCCACGTGGTCCATGAGGGCCATGATTTTCCTAAACTTGGGATGCGCACAGTTCGCCGCCAACTTCGCTGGAGGTTCATCGTCGGGTTGCTGTGTTTTGTTTGTGTGTGTGTGCGTGTGCGGGAAATCAGGCCCGCGCGGGAAGGAAAACGGGGAAAACGAGTTGGCTTAGTTTATTGGCAAGAGCGAAAAAACGGGAAGATAAATCACCTACCGGTTTCATGATCGTGCCGTTCAGAATGACTCCCACAATTTCGCCCCGCGAATTGACGGCCTTGTAGGAGGAATGCTCACCCAGGCTCTTGGTACAGTACTTTTCCAGCTCCTTGCACTCGCCGAGCTGGACGTACGTGTTGAGGGGTTCATCCTGGAAAGGAGACGTGAGAGAGAGAAAAAAAACGAAGCATGGGTGCGAATTCGAATATGCTAAAGCAACCCTGGGTTTGCTGGTGTGAAAAATTGGGCCCCACCGGCGGAACGCTTGAGCCGAGTTGCATAAATTGAATTCCTTTCATATTTTATTCATCACATTTCCGTCATTATGCATTATTCATGCCCGTAGACCAGAGCTTCCTGGCCGGGACGGTGTTACAATTTCACCTCCCGGTGCGGTTTGGAGATGAATGTAACAGGAAGATTTACGGTGCACGTCGGATGACGTATATCGGTTGTACGTTGCTGGAAGTTCTAGTTTGGATAGTGCGAGAACTCGATTGTAAATGAACTTTGTTTGATGAGCGAGTGTATCTGTGGAGATCGATGTATCTGAACATCCGGCAACTCATAGGAGAGTCTGACCGGAGACAAATAATGTTACAAACTCAACTAAGTCATGGCATACGGGACGTTGGAAAATGGAATAGACTTTCCAGATAAAAACTGTTCCAGCAAAGCTGTTTGTTGCTTTGTTATTAATTATTTAACATATAACAATCACCGTGAATTGCAGGATGCTTCTGCTTATAATTGTAAAAAAAACTCTAAGAATAAAGCCTAAAATCAGTACAATTATGTCTAATAGTGGTAAATTATCAAATTATTATTATTATTATAAATTATACTGGGATAGCTAATACATGCAATATACAATTTAGATTTGTTTACAGTTCTTCATTGTAATATTGACCTATTGATAATTTATGTTTAGATATTAGATCCTTTATTTTGATACAATCGCTTTCACGATTTATAGATTTAATTTGAGGTGTGATGAATCAATTGACATATCATGTTCCAAGTCTTTTATGGGCAACTGTAATTGTCAAATTATCTACAGAATATGACCACATGTATAACCTAGTCAAACAACTCTTGCTGCATTGCTATGGCAACAGGATCGTATTGCGCCATCATAATATGCTCATTGGTATCAGTTTTCGCCCCACGTACCTTGAAGAAAAATCGCTTCAGCAGATCCAAAACGTCCTCGGTGTCCGTCTCGGTGATAACCGAAATCGATAAATCCCGGTCGATTTCATACAGCTTCGCATCGTCGCTACCCGTTCCATCGCAGATTGTAGGCGCTTTCGAAGCCATGCAGTTGCTTCTTCTCGTTAGCAAATTGGACAGCTGGAATAGAATTGCAGAAGGCAAAGAAAGTGTAAGAAATGAGTGAACACCAGTGTCTGCAGGCTGCAAACCACTTTTACAGAAACTCAATTCCACTCCGCACACTGGTATGCCACACGGCAACCTAGTGCTTGTGGCAGCCGCAAGCCAGAAGCGCCCGGGGGGTGAATCCGATTTTGCCAACTATGCAAACCTTTTCTGCGTTGCATTGCACGTTGCTGTTTTTTCTTTATTCATGAGCACCTTTGTCCCATTATGTGGCTCCACGGTGTGCGACATATTATTGTAATGATTTTTTTCGTTACATTTTATATCCTATTTCGTAAGGTACACCATATTTTTTTAGATAACATCCTATTGCATTGTACGGCTTTCTTATAGTGACCTGTTTTTTATGTTCCGATTTGCTTCAAAATTTTACGATTTTTTTAAAAATCGTATATCGCAATCAAACGATTATTGGTTGATGTTCCCTAAAATTTCGAAATAATAAAGTGAAGATTGGCTTTGTCTTTTATCGTTAATAACTGGGCCCTTTTGTTACTAACTTTATTGTTTCATTCGCCTTATTTTTTTTTCCTTTTTTCCCCCTTCTGATTCATTTCATTACAGGTAAATTCGTTCATTTAGAGTAACCTTCTCCACCTGACCTGACCCGTTCGTTATACTGCATGAGCATTTAGAGTGTACTTTAATTTATCACTTACAATCACGTCTGAGCATATTGTTGCATACATTTCACGCATCTACCTTTGTGTGTGTGTGTCTGTGTTTGGTCACAACATAATCACCCTGGTTTGTACACGACTCAACATTCCAACAACCACCACCACCACCACCCCATCCGTCGTACCTTGAACCCGCAAACGCATCGTCCCAACCGGCAAAATGAAGGTTGACATTCAAAATCACGTCGATCATCTTCCGGCGCTCAACGGCATCACCGTTTCATCCACCCATGATACCCACATACTGGATGAAACATGTCTGATGGCAAGTATTATTTGTTATTCCATTGCGTAAAATATACCCGCAACCGAAAAAATGATCATTCTAAACGATCAGTAGGAAATATGAAATCTGCTCTATCAGTGTCTCTACGGCTTCAGTATTTTAACATGGTTTCTAATGGAATGGAGTCCTCAGAACACCACTCACGACATGGCTTCGGCAGCACGACATATTTCTATGTTAACGCTATTTTTTACACCTCCGCATGTAACGAAAGTATCTTTATATTAATGGACCCAGATTGTCATGATATTTATATAGCTGTGTATGTAGATAATAAACCACGTGATTTTGCTGCCCATGTGTTGACAATATGACATATTAATACAATAAAAAAGTCGTCGGATACATACAAACTTATAATGACATAAGGATTGCCTACATACGAAGATCGAGATTCAGCATCAAATAACGACCATTTGTTGACTTATACTCTATCGTTAAGCTTCCCGAGCAGAAACTCCAGAGAGTTTATAAGCGCAGAAGCCGATAGCAAACAAGTGAAATAAACAAAAGTGGCAAAATATAGCTGAAATTCCTTTCTATACGGGATGATTGGTTGGTTTTGATTTACATCCGTTAAAAGTTTCCCCCACGATAAGCGATTATTTGTTCCATACGGTTTTTTTCTGGTTCAATCTGAATTGAATTTTATTCATGAGCACCTTTGTCCCATTATGTGGCTCCACGGTGTGCGACATATTATTGTAATGATTTTTTTCGTTACATTTTGTGCGCCATCTAATTGTTATGCATCACTGGGAAACCGATCGGGTGATCGAATCGGGCCGTAGAACCAACAATGCACCGTGCACCAGTGACTATTGGCAGTAAAGACGCAATAGTAAGCTTTTGCTTGCACGATTCGATCGATTAAAAACACATTTTCGGAGCCACAAACATTCCGCGTGCGAAAAAGTGTGCCGGAACGAAAATTCAACACGTGTTTTGTTTGTCTTGATGTGTGGTGTTAGTAAAAGTGTTAACTTAGACGGAGCTGATTACAGCTGCGCGTAAACCGTGTAAAAACACGAGATTAACCATGAGCAGAAGTAAATTTTGCAATACGTTTTTTCTTGTATCAAAGTGGCACTTAGGAAGCGTTAGGTTTGCTTTTAAAACAAAACCCCGGCTTATACAACATACTTTAATGTGCTGGATGCAATTTCTATGTTCGGAATTCTGTGACATAACAAATTATGCTGAAATGTCCCGAGACCTTCTCTATACACATGGTTATTAGTACAGAATTATTCCTGAAGAGAATATCCCTGAAGAGCAACACAACAATGTCAGCATCATTATAACATGTCAATGCATTGTTGTAGAAAGATTTTTTTTCTAGAACCATTGGTTTTTAGCATTTTGTATGGGTTTGTGCCACAGCGAAGTCAATTATTTTTGTATACGAACTCAACACCCACTTCACACGTATGCATTTCTAGTGGCCCAATTCTAGTGTAGTATAAAGCCAAAAAGTTTGTATAGTATTCTTATGATATCAGTTTCCACATGATTCTATTTTCGATCATTCTAAACGATCAGTAGGAAATATGAAATCTGCTCTATCAGTGTCTCTACGGCTTCAGTATTTTAACATGGTTTCTAATGGAATGGAGTCCTCAGAACACCACTCACGACATGGCTTCGGCAGCACGACATATTTCTATGTTAACGCTATTTTTTACACCTCCGCATGTAACGAAAGTATCTTTATATTAATGGACCCAGATTGTCATGATATTTATATAGCTGTGTATGTAGATAATAAACCACGTGATTTTGCTGCCCATGTGTTGACAATATGACATATTAATACAATAAAAAAGTCGTCGGATACATACAAACTTATAATGACATAAGGATTGCCTACATACGAAGATCGAGATTCAGCATCAAATAACGACCATTTGTTGACTTATACTCTATCGTTAAGCTTCCCGAGCAGAAACTCCAGAGAGTTTATAAGCGCAGAAGCCGATAGCAAACAAGTGAAATAAACAAAAGTGGCAAAATATAGCTGAAATTCCTTTCTATACGGGATGATTGGTTGGTTTTGATTTACATCCGTTAAAAGTTTCCCCCACGATAAGCGATTATTTGTTCCATACGGTTTTTTTCTGGTTCAATCTGAATTGAATTTTATTCATGAGCACCTTTGTCCCATTATGTGGCTCCACGGTGTGCGACATATTATTGTAATGATTTTTTTCGTTACATTTTATATCCTATTTCGTAAGGTACACCATATTTTTTTAGATAACATCCTATTGCATTGTACGGCTTTCTTATAGTGACCTGTTTTTTATGTTCCGATTTGCTTCAAAATTTTACGATTTTTTTAAAAATCGTATATCGCAATCAAACGATTATTGGTTGATGTTCCCTAAAATTTCGAAATAATAAAGTGAAGATTGGCTTTGTCTTTTATCGTTAATAACTGGGCCCTTTTGTTACTAACTTTATTGTTTCATTCGCCTTATTTTTTTTTCCTTTTTTCCCCCTTCTGATTCATTTCATTACAGGTAAATTCGTTCATTTAGAGTAACCTTCTCCACCTGACCTGACCCGTTCGTTATACTGCATGAGCATTTAGAGTGTACTTTAATTTATCACTTACAATCACGTCTGAGCATATTGTTGCATACATTTCACGCATCTACCTTTGTGTGTGTGTGTCTGTGTTTGGTCACAACATAATCACCCTGGTTTGTACACGACTCAACATTCCAACAACCACCACCACCACCACCCCATCCGTCGTACCTTGAACCCGCAAACGCATCGTCCCAACCGGCAAAATGAAGGTTGACATTCAAAATCACGTCGATCATCTTCCGGCGCTCAACGGCATCACCGTTTCATCCACCCATGATACCCACATACTGGATGAAACATGTCTGATGGCAAGTATTATTTGTTATTCCATTGCGTAAAATATACCCGCAACCGAAAAAACAGCAACGTGCAATGCAACGCAGAAAAGGTTTGCATAGTTGGCAAAATCGGATTCACCCCCCGGGCGCTTCTGGCTTGCGGCTGCCACAAGCACTAGGTTGCCGTGTGGCATACCAGTGTGCGGAGTGGAATTGAGTTTCTGTAAAAGTGGTTTGCAGCCTGCAGACACTGGTGTTCACTCATTTCTTACACTTTCTTTGCCTTCTGCAATTCTATTCCAGCTGTCCAATTTGCTAACGAGAAGAAGCAACTGCATGGCTTCGAAAGCGCCTACAATCTGCGATGGAACGGGTAGCGACGATGCGAAGCTGTATGAAATCGACCGGGATTTATCGATTTCGGTTATCACCGAGACGGACACCGAGGACGTTTTGGATCTGCTGAAGCGATTTTTCTTCAAGGTACGTGGGGCGAAAACTGATACCAATGAGCATATTATGATGGCGCAATACGATCCTGTTGCCATAGCAATGCAGCAAGAGTTGTTTGACTAGGTTATACATGTGGTCATATTCTGTAGATAATTTGACAATTACAGTTGCCCATAAAAGACTTGGAACATGATATGTCAATTGATTCATCACACCTCAAATTAAATCTATAAATCGTGAAAGCGATTGTATCAAAATAAAGGATCTAATATCTAAACATAAATTATCAATAGGTCAATATTACAATGAAGAACTGTAAACAAATCTAAATTGTATATTGCATGTATTAGCTATCCCAGTATAATTTATAATAATAATAATAATTTGATAATTTACCACTATTAGACATAATTGTACTGATTTTAGGCTTTATTCTTAGAGTTTTTTTTACAATTATAAGCAGAAGCATCCTGCAATTCACGGTGATTGTTATATGTTAAATAATTAATAACAAAGCAACAAACAGCTTTGCTGGAACAGTTTTTATCTGGAAAGTCTATTCCATTTTCCAACGTCCCGTATGCCATGACTTAGTTGAGTTTGTAACATTATTTGTCTCCGGTCAGACTCTCCTATGAGTTGCCGGATGTTCAGATACATCGATCTCCACAGATACACTCGCTCATCAAACAAAGTTCATTTACAATCGAGTTCTCGCACTATCCAAACTAGAACTTCCAGCAACGTACAACCGATATACGTCATCCGACGTGCACCGTAAATCTTCCTGTTACATTCATCTCCAAACCGCACCGGGAGGTGAAATTGTAACACCGTCCCGGCCAGGAAGCTCTGGTCTACGGGCATGAATAATGCATAATGACGGAAATGTGATGAATAAAATATGAAAGGAATTCAATTTATGCAACTCGGCTCAAGCGTTCCGCCGGTGGGGCCCAATTTTTCACACCAGCAAACCCAGGGTTGCTTTAGCATATTCGAATTCGCACCCATGCTTCGTTTTTTTTCTCTCTCTCACGTCTCCTTTCCAGGATGAACCCCTCAACACGTACGTCCAGCTCGGCGAGTGCAAGGAGCTGGAAAAGTACTGTACCAAGAGCCTGGGTGAGCATTCCTCCTACAAGGCCGTCAATTCGCGGGGCGAAATTGTGGGAGTCATTCTGAACGGCACGATCATGAAACCGGTAGGTGATTTATCTTCCCGTTTTTTCGCTCTTGCCAATAAACTAAGCCAACTCGTTTTCCCCGTTTTCCTTCCCGCGCGGGCCTGATTTCCCGCACACGCACACACACACAAACAAAACACAGCAACCCGACGATGAACCTCCAGCGAAGTTGGCGGCGAACTGTGCGCATCCCAAGTTTAGGAAAATCATGGCCCTCATGGACCACGTGGATGAGCTGTTCGACATCTTTGCGCTGTATCCCGATATCGATCGGTTTTTGGACTGCAAAATCATCTCGGTCGATACGCGCTACCGTGGCATGGGCATCGCGGGCATGCTGACGGACCGCACGCTGGAGTACGCGTCGCAGAACGACATCAAGCTGATACACGTCCTGTGCAGTAGCCACTTTTCGGCCCGCGTCATGGAGAAGATGAACTTCATGGAGGTGTTCCGTCTGCCGTACGCCGACTATCTGGTGGACGGGGAGCAGGTGTTCGAGCCGGAGAAGCCGCACGTGGCGCTTAGAATTCTCACCAAGCGGCTCGACCAGTAGCCACCTGACCGCGCCTGACGGGAGGAGATCATTCAGCGGAACAATATTCCACTACGCGCTATTCGAACAGCAGAGAGCGGAAGAGACAAAGCCGACCGGACCGGTGGCGTGCTCAGGACATCATTCGCCGTTTGTGCAACGAGTAATAGAACGCGATTTTATTCACTCAACTGCCGCCGACGCGCAATGTCAATTAGTATCTTACACAAAACATGACACTGCAAAGTGTTGCGTTCCTGGCGTGGGAACACTTTTCGGAAGAAATTTGCATAACCGTACCCGTAACAAGTCATACTGGCATGAACATGCCGCAACTTGTGATAACGCTTGTGTTTTGAATGTGCCGCATTTGATCATTAAAGTGAACGTTAAACTTAGTTCGGTTCCATGGGAAAAGGATGCTGAGATCGTCGCAACAATGTTGCGGATATGTATGTAACAATAATCAGATAATAAATAATTATTTATATCTAGCACACACGATGGAAGTAGATT
>KZ071545.1:263624-274519 GCA_002091845.1 Anopheles cracens | reverse complement strand
CTTTACGGCCGCTTTACCCTCCAAGAGGTGCACTGGTGGTCTAACGGAAGCCGGACAGAAGCACAACAGAGGAAAAGTGTTACAGTACGCGCCCAAGTACTATCCAACGGTGTACTACGGCGCTTTCGGGCGAGCGTGGCGTACGTGTGCCAGCTCGCGAACGACCAAACATTTGCGTTCCGAAAAATTACGATTTCTCTTTGTTCTCGGTGTGGTCCCCGTGGACTACTTGCTGGTGTGATTGCGTCTTGCCGTCTGTGTGTATAATGGCGTGCTTCTCATTACCGCCCAAGGTGATTAGCGTCCGTGTCCGTGTGCGCCAGATTGGCGTGCTATCGCGGAGGGGAAATGAAAGCACTTCACCGAGAAAAAGGTGCTTGGCGTGATAAGGTCTTAAAACACGCAGAACTGCAATTTCAGCGCTCTCGTGTGCTGGTGTGTGTGTGGGTCTGTGGGTCTGTACGCGCGTGATGATGACTTCCTGTGCCTGCGCCAGTGGCAGTGGGGGAATTCCGTTTCGTGTTGGGGTTTTCCATCAAAGAACTAGCGCGAGTGCGTGTCTGTCAGAGACCGGTCGCCCGGTTCGTTCGCTCGTTCGCTAGACCCATCGTCTGTACGGAGGCAAAACTAAGGCAGATAATCAGATTATAAGCGGCTTGACGCAGGCCTGAATCTTAATGCGGTTATAAAACGAGACACACGTTCACCGAGGGTGTCTGTCTTGGCCGGACTCCACCAACATCGCCCATTACCCAGCAAACCTCTCTCCGAAACAAGTGTGATCTTCAATCATGGCCGGCCGGGATGCATCCCAGGTGACCGGTTCCAGCTTTACTGCAGCTTTAAAGCACTCCGTCTCCATCGCGCAGTTCCTTGCCGCACCGCGTCCAGGCAATATATCAAACACTTCCTTTCCGCTCCGCGTAAGGGAAGTGCTTTTATTTGCGAGCGCGTGCGGCGAGATTTTATGGGCACGTCTTTATGTGTACGTCGGGTGCAAACATAAACGAGGGACATTCATTATAATAACTCTGTATAATGTCTCTTTACATTTCGGTGCGGTTTATGCGCAAGGTCTTGCCCACCACAGGTTGTGGGTTCCAATCTCCTAATCCTCCAATCCCCTGGATGGAGGTGTGAACATTCAGGAAAGGTTGACCTAGACTTACTTAAGGTTGTTGTCAAAAGATGAACGTCTCTATATCTGTGACTCACTGACTGGATGGATACTCACTTAAGTTATTCAACGTAATGGCTGAGTTTGTTGGAATGTTGGAACTCATATGTCAGTATCACACCGCACGTTCCACCACGTTGATTATCAAATAACAAAATCAGCATCGGACTGTCGGTGTCGTTTCATCGCTTCGGGCTTAAGTGAAAGCTCAACGGCTAAACCGTTTATCACACATACGTCTGAACACCTTCGATTTGCTGTTTGCCGTGCCTGGACGATGAAACTAGTGATAGCTCACCCAAGCGACGATAGCTATCCTAACACACCAAGCAGCCCTCCAACAAAGCTCCTTCTGTCCTGTAAGCTTTGCTGATGCTATTGTTGTGTTCCCATCACTCTCACACACACACGCGCTCGCACAGAAACGAAAGGAAAACGATCTCCGTGATCCCATGGGTCAACGTAATAGTTGTAATTACCGAAAAACCGCCCAAATCCAAAGCGCGCCCCTGGTCAGTGGGATAATATCGTGCCACCTACGGCCGGCAACCACATAGCTTACCCGGGACAACCCACATCCTGCTAAGTACATCAGCCCCATTCGCCTAAAGCTTCCACAGGTCGTTACGAGGGGCTGGCACGGGCGCTTCTTATCAGGTGAACCGTGTGTGCGTCTGTGTGTGTGTGGGTGTATACTCAGAATGGTACGGTTTGCAAATGGTAGCAAGCAGCTTGTCCAGGTGCTTTCGTACCTTGCGGGAGAATGTATGATGCTGGCACTTGTACAATTCCCGAACAACGGCAACATCAGCAGCATGTCTTCGGCCGCCGGTGAACGCGTTTTTTTCTTCTTCTTGTCCTTTCTTCCCCCTGCTTTTGTGTGCCCGGGGAATAGAATGCCCTTTTTCGCTCTGCACAGGGGCCCGTACGTATTTTATGAAGCTCATCTTTCTATTATTTTTCCGCCTGAAGTGGGCTAAAATTATTTCGGTCCCCTATCATGCGCCGGTGTGTGGACCGTGGAGAGCCGGTGGACTTGCTTCTGCCAGCGAGAAGCCGCGCAAAACGAGAAAGCGAGCAGGTATTCTGCGGACAGTGGCCTGGTATTCGGGCCGGCGCTTTTATCCATTGTTTTTGTGGGAGATGATTTTTCTGGGAAACTTACCTTTTGCTTCTTATTATTTCATTGTCCGATGGAGAAGCGGGGTGGTTTTCTGTTTGGAATCAACCGCGAATGGAAATCTTTGTTTCCACGCAGGTATAATCCGCGAACACTGTGAAGAAAAGCAGACCAAGTTTCTGGAAGTCATTACTGTAATTTGTCGTATTGGTCGAGTGGACATCATAATACAAATATAATTACGCACAATCAATCATGGTGCGCGGTCGTTCCGAAGGAATTATTGTTCCTCCCGATTGTTTCCAATTTGCCGCATCCAATTCGTTCTGTGGGTCCACTTTTTCCGATACACGATACACGAGAGGGCCGGTCGTCCAGCCGGGAGAACGCAAGCGGAAAGTATCTCCACTCCACAATCTGAAAGGACGAAGATCCGGTTACGCCCGGAATGTTTGCCGGACCTCTTCAGTGCCCGACACCGAAAAGGGAGCACTTACAACAAAGCAAAACAAAGAATGAGAAAAAAGCAAAACATAAACTCTGCTCTGCGCCCACTCGCAGGACAAGAGCTGGCGCGAGGTGCGCGGATGCGAAGAAGAAAGCGATACCCGAAGGGACCACTACGAGCACTCGAACTAATTTACAAGATACGAAAAAGTTAAGTAATCTTATTTATTGCCATCCCTTGCAAAACCGCAGGACACAATAACAATCCCTCACCGAGCGGTGGGGTGGAGTGTGGGCAAATTGCGCCGGACAGTGTCGAGGTCGACGGTGCATGTGCTTTCCGAGGAGCTGTAGCAGCACCAGAGAACAACGGGGGCGTCAGCCTTGAACCGGCAGGCACCATACACCGGCTTGAAACGCAAAACGCTGACGTAAACGAGCGATCAGTCTGTCGCCTCCGCCGCGACACAGAACATCACCATCTTATCCGGCGGGCATTTAGGGGAGTCAAGTTAAGGAGATAAAGATATAGGCGGGAACCGGCACCAGCACTAGCAACAACATCAACAGAAAGAAAACGAGCTACGGCTAGGGTACGACGGAAGGAATACCGGGAAAACGAACGATAATGAGAAATAGAGCCAGGAGAGCGGTAAAGGATTAAAGCCGCTCCGGAAGCTGCTCCCATCGGGATCGATGCTTGCAGGAGGCAACCCACGGGGTAAACTAGTTACCGAATGAAAGTCAAGCGCCAGGGATTCGAGGATCGTCGGAGCAAATAAATCAAGCAAGTGTCACAAAAACGCATAGCGGCGAAACTGCTCAGCGACTCCGTTTCGTTCCGGTGTGTGCGAGGGTTAGGCTTCGACATCTCGATTCGCCGTAGGATAGAGATGCACGAGCCGTGGTACGATTGTCTCGTCGTCGTCGTTTTCGTAGGTAGAAAAGAAGGAGCTTATGTTTCAAGAAAAGCCATTGGGGAGAGAAACGAATGGAACATAAATTTAAAGTAATGGCCTTAATCCGGACCAATTGTCCTGTGCAAGCCGATCGAAGCGGCCCGGACACGGCCGGCGGAGGATGTGTTTGTGAGGCAAATGTTTGCCCTAACCTTGGGGTCTGTTTTCATCGCACTGGCGCTAATGCCTTCCTGCGGCGTTCAATTTTGGTTGACGTGGCGCGAAAACAAACTCACCGTGTGGACCGGTTTTCACATGTTGGACGGGCTGTTACGAGCCGTGTGTCCTGCAGGACCCCCCACCCCTGTGTGGGCAACCTGAACGGGTGAGGAAAATGAATATTTGAATTTTTAAAACAACACACACCTCCACAATGGCGGCACGGATTACACACCCACACACACCCACACAACGCGCGGACAAGCGCCAATCTCATTTACGCTGATGATGTTTACCAGCACTTCAAAACCCTTCCCTGCGCTTGATTGAGTCCGTGAGGCAGTTGGCACACGTCCGGAGGGGTTCATGGTGTTCCCGCCTCCAAAGTAAACAAGCAATTTTCCCAGGCATCGTGTTTTTTTGTTGTTGAAGTGTCATCCTTTCAAAGCGTTGCTACTTCCTAGCGTTAAGTTATGACCGCCCAAAGCTACGCGGCTATCAATCTTCTCCCATTTAACTCGTCCAACCGTTATCATCGTTCGATAGGAGGCGACATGCATACACCATAAGAAAAGCGTCCATTTTCCCATCGGGGACAATTTTTAATAGCTCCGTAGCATCTCATTTCCCTGGCTGTCAGTGGATGGCCTCTTGGCCGTACGGCACCGCAAGAAGAGAACACTTGAACGACTCGTTGAAGCCTTCTTCAATCGGGCCGGAAATAAAAAAAAGCGCACGATCTACTCTTCCGCTTTTCGCCTCACCCGCTTAACGGACGCAACAGGCTCCGGACAGACATCCCACGGGAAGAAGGACGTCGATGGAGAGAAAAACACACTTTAATTACCCTACATCCAATTACCGGTATGGCTCCAGTTGGAGTCTTTTTGTGTCCTTCTTCTCCTCTTCCCTCTGAAACTCCTTAGACGCGTACGGGTTCTTCTCTGTGTTCTCATAATAAATTACAATAAAGCGTGGGCGTCAAAAACTGGCACGTGCCTAATCGAGCGAACCTGGGGATAGTTTGCGACGCTGAAGGACGCGCCGTGCTACGCCTGGTGCACAGTAGTGAGGAGCGACTCCCGCCACCACATCAGCATGTAAATATCGTTTCGCGCTTTCTCCAGCTTCTCCAGCTTCTATGTGGTGTGTACTTGAAACGGGTTGAGCAGTACTTGCATTATCTCTGTGCACATTCTTGTTGATTCATTTCTACAGTAGCAATTATTTTTGTTTTGCCTGCAACACACTACACGCTTCCCTAATGACGGCAATGACGATGCTTACATAAACACGAATGCGCGGCTCATTGTCCGAGCGAAGTTGTGACTCAGTCTACAATCAGCAGTGAGCGATTCGGTTAAACGATTTCGACCGAAAAGTCCCCATGTGGAGCTAATCTTCGAAACTTCCGTAATGACATCCACGTTCCAAGAGTATTTGGGGCAATCCAACCATTCCGACGAATGTATTCGCACGATATGAGAGCAGCTAGAACCGGTCACTGCGTACGATCTCCCGCTGGCACGAGATCAAAGTCCGATTGGTTCAATAAAACACCCAAGTACCAACACCACTAGCCAACCTCTTCGCAAGTGACCGGGCATCACAAATCAAACGCTCCGCACTAGCAATTCTGAGCGTCTTATCAACTCTATCGTCTGGCTTTAGAGGCCTATACGACTCCACAATCAAATTAGATAAGACCCGTGGGGGCATTGTTACATTTGGCCTAAACGCTTACCGCGACCTACCCGAGCTGCTGTACCCGGTTAGGTTGTTCTAGAAGAAGTTGGCATACTTTTCGGCGCTGGAACTAGTTTTACTGCTCTCGGTGCTTATCGCCACTGAGGCGTTTATGATTTTTGTACCGAGAAACTGCGAATGGAGCAAGTAACTGGATTCTGAGTACCCCCATGAGGCCTTGAGTGGGATCCAAGCAGATCGATTAATACGATCATCAAGCGTGCAGCTTTAATTAGTAGCCAACGATATTGATGCTGACGTTTTCGTGTTGTTGACGTTTTCGTGTGATTGTTTGCATCGCTTGAAACATCTCTACCGGCGTTGTCTGGGGGACCGTATGTGTGTGAGAGAGTAAAAACTCGTTTCAATATTATGCCCCTATCCTTACGATCATTACCCGCTCGATCCGGTTAGATTTGACACAGATTCGCCCTGCTGTGTCCACCGAAAAGAGCACTCACACACGTTCACGCTCATCGAAACGCTTCGCAACCCACAGAGACTACACCGCTGAGTTGACATCAAATGAACGGTGAGACGCTGCCACCAGAGGAACCAAACCGGCGCTCGATCTCGCGGGCGATCAAAGTCCAACTTGGACGTGTTTTTTTTTTCTTTATGCATTTTTACGCTCCCACCCCAACCGCCGGTGGGTTGTTTTCGGTATGTTTTATGACCGGCTTCTCTCGGTTCTCGTGTGAGCGTCAGCCTTTTTTTTTGGTTGGTGTATCGCGTGCGAGATGATGATCAACGATGCTGTACGCGAAGAGGTGGAAATAAAAATGAATTTCAAAATGAGTATTTTCGTTGAAATTGAAAATAGACTACCGCAGAAGAGCTGACGGTTTGCTCGGAGACGTATATGCGATTTGCAACTGGGCAGTTTGTGTGCAAAGTTCACATCGTGTATTTGTTGTTATTACGCGCGGGAAGCTCGTATTGGCGTTTAAATAACTAGCTACCACCAGAACTAGTTGAAGTTAAAAAAATAGTTTTATATTGTTGTTTTCAAAGAAAAAAATGCTTATATATTAGATATTTTTAATACCGATTTTTTTTTACTATGTAAACGAAACGGTTTGCAACAACCCGTTGCTGCCGTTTAAAGGCGCATTTATTTGCGTTGAGTTGCTCTCTGGCGCTGAACTGGCGTACTCTCTTGCGTCGTTTGCGCCGATCATTCGCTCTCGCGCTTTATTCACCACAGCCGTGGAAAGACGCGCTAATAGCTGAGCCCGATGTGGCGGCTGCACGTGTTTCGAACGAAGACAAATAGGGAGGGTTGAGATCAAAGAATGCACAAGACTCTTTAGGAAGAGAGTTTCGCTCTGCATGAAACTGGGGTTGAATGGATGGTCATCCTATAAGCTATTGATATTTTATTTAAAATATTCACTTTTTCAAACCTAAATTTTAATGTTAAGAAAAAGATTTATTTTCAATGCCTTAAGTTATTGAATGATACTGATTGATATGACACTGACCGATAATTATAAGTTTGATAAAATTAAACTTTGCAAAATCTTATCACGAACACATTCAACAAGCACGCACTGTAGCGAGAAGTGTCACGCTGGCGCGTCTACCGTGTTGTGCGTATTAACTATATTCAGGCGTAGAACTTGTTGATGAAATTTGTTCGAATCGACAGCTTCTTTCAGGTGCTTCTTCCATTCCATCGTTTAGAGTCTCACTGCAAATTTTTTTTTCTTTCTCACTTCCTCGCATCCGCCCAGAACATATCTCACTCCGCGTGCCGGCACTCAACGGGATACGGTGCCGAATTCAATGACCTCCCTCCCGAACGCCCTGCGAATATGCAACCGTGATGCGCTTCCCAGCGGCACATCCATTTGGCACAAGAACACACCGATTGGCGTAGGTCATGTGTGCGTGTGCATCGGATATCGACGCCATCAGCAAACGCGTCCCGATTGCATGCTTTGCATCCACAACGTCGTCCAACGTCGGTCGGAAGAAGTGTACAGCTTTCCAGCTACACGAACACGATCACACAAATACTGCGAGGATTGGGGTTGCGTACCTTGCGTAGGCTTAAAACAAAAATCACTCTCGAGCTTCAGGGAGTTGTGGTCTAGAACATTACACTTATAAGTCACTTAGCGGACACTACACACAGCACAGCGAAGCCAGCGAAGAACCTGCGCGACGTCGAGAGGCTGGACGGGCACAACACTGAGACCGAGCAGAGTTGATCACTTCAGGGGTCTGGCTGCGAATTGACGACCTTCGCGAGCGCGACGCGCTGTAAATATAACGAATGGCCGGTTGATGAAGGGGCCAGCACACGACTGTAATGCGCAAGGAGCTATTTCTCTTACTCTTTTCGAGACGTATATGCGATTTGCAACTGGGCAGTTTGTGTGCAAAGTTCACATCGTGTATTTGTTGTTATTACGCGCGGGAAGCCATATTTAATGACGAGGGAGCTATTCGATCGTTAATTGTAAACTACCTTTGGCTAGCTCCCCTTTTGCGATCGCTTGTCCAGCGCGTTCCAAGCGAACGAGTTCATATTTGCGGTATAAAAACGAGTTTCGTGCAGTTTCATTTCCGCATCTTCGCACTCTCCTTTTAGGAGGCCTTTTTCTTCCTGTATTGTATGCCTATTTCTTATTCGCAGGATGGTTCAGTAACTGAACGAAACAAAAAAAAAGTATGCTCAGTACGGAGAACACGCAAGAGGAACACGATCCGTGCGTATAAAACATGACGACGCACCGAAGGGTTAAGCGTGTTATCGGGATGGCCTTCAGAAGGCCTCAACAACCCTTCGAAACGTCATCTTCTCAGGTCAATCCACCGATCGTAGCGAATTCACCGAGACCGAGAACTCGATCGAAGATCGTTCGAAGGAAAGTGAAAACTGCGCACAGCGAAATTTATTGCCCTTGCGGACATCCCCGCGGGATTGCGTGCTATATTTAGCGGACTATCAGCGATGATATACACAGCCGCTACACACGCGCATCGTATCTGTCTGTCTGCCTGTGTGTTTTTTTTCTTTCTCACTTCCTCGCATCCGCCCAGAACATATCTCACTCCGCGTGCCGGCACTCAACGGGATACGGTGCCGAATTCAATGACCTCCCTCCCGAACGCCCTGCGAATATGCAACCGTGATGCGCTTCCCAGCGGCACATCCATTTGGCACAAGAACACACCGATTGGCGTAGGTCATGTGTGCGTGTGCATCGGATATCGACGCCATCAGCAAACGCGTCCCGATTGCATGCTTTGCATCCACAACGTCGTCCAACGTCGGTCGGAAGAAGTGTACAGCTTTCTGGCGGCTGCACGTGTTTCGAGCGAAGAAAAATAGGAAGGGTTGAGATCAAAAAATGCACAAGACACTTTAGGAAGAGAGTTTCGCTCTGCATGAAGCTGAGGTTGAATGGATGGTCATCCTATAAGCTATTGATATTTTATTTAAAATATACACTTTTTCAAACTTAAATTTTAATATTAAGAAAAAGATTTAATTTCAATGCCTTAAGTTATTGAATGATACTGATTGATATGACACTGACCGATAATTATAAGTTTGATAAAATTAAACTTTGCAAAATCTTATCACGAACACATTCAACAAGCACGCACTGTAGCGAGAAGTGTCACGCTGGCGCGTCTACCGTGTTGTGCGTATTAACTATATTCAGGCGTAGAACTTGTTGATGAAATTTGTTCGAATCGACAGCTTCTTTCAGGTGCTTCTTCCATTCCATCGTTTAGAGTCTCACTGCAAACCAACTTTTTCCCACGAAAGCGTAAATTTTCACACAACACAACCCATAATTCCACCAAAACGTGCGTGTACTTTTCTCACCTTAACGTTGCGTGAAAACGACTGGCGGTCGATCACAGGAAGACAAAGGGAATCGGCACAATCTCTCACACTTCACGGATGCACTATGGCAGCTACACGCTGTGCACAAGCTATTTGGCCGATAAAAAATGTGTTTACAAAGTATATGCGTGCAAGTGAGCGACACCTTCCCGTTCGCGATGCTTGTTGACAAACAGCGTAATGTTGGCAGTTCTTTTGCTGCGCCGATGCTCCTGCCGTCACCAGGAGAGGTGCTCGCGAAGGTTTCCCCGTCCGCGCAACCCTCCACAGCGCGATGCGAGCTCGAGTTCGAAGGGTCCGCCGTGTTTCGTGGACTGGGCAAACGGGCATGCGTACTCGCCGCCGTGCTCGCGTGTCCCTTTTGCGTACGGTACGTGTACACGTCCGCTGCCCGATACAGCTACGGGCTGGAAGTGGGTACGAAAACGTAATAGGAAGCTTTACAACAATTCCACAGGCAGCAGCATCATGTTACTACGGAGCGCGATTTCGTCGCAAGCACTTTTTCTTACGATGGAGCGATTTTAAATCATTATTTTCAGCGCAACACGAACGAACGTACGCTGCTTTCACGCTGATGTCTTGAGAAGACGTGAAAATCAATCAAAAACAACAGACCACGGCAATTCCTTCCACTGGTTGAGAGTTTTTCGGATAGCGAAGCCGGGTGGAGAGGTGGCAAAAGCTTATAAATTTTAAAACAACTTTGTTTCCGACACACACTACTTTGCTCCCCAACACAACATAAGCAGGCTGGGCCCCTGTCCCGCAAACGGAACAGACCCGAGCAACAGACTGTTGCAACAATAGCTGAATGATTGATGAGGCATCCAACGCCAGGAATGCTCCTGTTTACGCGTAGAGTCGGCCCTGCTCTATTCTCTTACGGTAAAGCAGTTATCCTGTCTTTTGTTGAAAGCAGAATTACATTTCTCCAAACACACTACCATTTCATTGTGTTGGTGTACGGTGCAGCTTTATTGTTTCTTTTTAAGTTTCTTCTATTAGTGAGCTATCTTTTTTTCGCGACCAACACGCGTCTCGGGCTCGGGCTATCGGGTCGTTTCGTCCGAGCGAAGGGCCGGGTGTAGTAAAGCATCCTCAAACATGCCACGACTCGTATGTCCACTCAGTGTTTACGAAATAGTTGGACAACTTTTCACAATGGGAAAGTGCTGGACGAAACGTCATAGTAAATATTTATTGAAAATGGTCAAGAATAAGGTATTTATTTCGAGGAGTCGAATGCATGTTTTAGATCAGTTTCTTCAAACAAACACATACACCTAGTTATTTCACTAAAATATGATTAAAGGCACTATTTCCCGTACCAAAACTTCACTGACACCCTGTACAGAAACAGAACGGAGCTAGCAGCCGTTTGTGAACGTTTGGATATCGTTTTTGCCCCCACTACTG
>KZ071545.1:221802-235421 GCA_002091845.1 Anopheles cracens | reverse complement strand
ATTGGTGTAAAGTTTTTGTGTCAAACATGATGCTCTCTGGCTGCGGCGTATATGTCCTAATGGAAGCTTTCCTGCGGCTTCTCCCTAATGGAGTTCCTTTTATTGCTCGTCTCATGTTTTGGAATGTGTTTGTGCTCCGAAAAGCCAACTCATAATTAAAATGCGCACAAGCTGGAGTTTTGGCGAGTTATTACTTCATGGAGGATGCCAACAACTTGTTAACGTCAACGGAATTTACCCTTAAAATTATGAACATTCAATCGAACCGCCGACCGAGGCAATAAACAACACTGTTCTCTCGCTATGCCATTCAGCTTCATCGCAATGCTAACGGTGGCAGCCATCAAGCCGAGTGCCGAGCTATCGTCGTAAAACAAGCGAATCCGATCCCACGCTCTCTGGAATTCATTGCCCCGGACAGACAGGATGATAATTTCCGCTCGAAATGATGTGGCTCATCACACGGCTCCAGCGCCCCGGACGAGCAATTCCATATTTTATGAACAATAGCGTTTTCTCGAGAAAACTCTTCTGGGTTTTCGGTGAGTGATGTGTTTTTTGTTGTTTCCTTCGTTATTTTCCGTCTCCCGTACGACTGAAGCACATTTCATCGTCATTACACATTTCACCAGCAGCTGGGTCGAGAGCAGCGCGTTCAAGTTGACGAACCCATCATCGGGCCTGAAGGGCACTCGTGTTGAATGTTTTTGCATAAATCAATCAACGGAAGAATGTACGCCAGCACGAATTGTCCTCTCCGTCCGTCTTCCCTTGGGCTGCCGGTTGATTTGTAAATGTGCTTGCAAGCACAGTGGCAGTGATAAGGAATTTGCAAACAATCACCCAGGATGGACCGACCGAACGCTGGAGCTGACGAGAGCTCTTCAGTTTGGTTTTGTTTGACAGCAGGGGCGTTTTATTCAATAAAAGCTATGAAAATATTATGGCACAAGGGAATAGAGGGGAAGGTGCTTGCAGACGAAGGCATTTTCATGCTGAAAGGTGCTTGAAACATGTGCATGATGGTATTTTTTAATTACTTCTTCGTGCACATTACTTGGGTGAAAGAATACTTTGGAATGGGATTTAATACACATTAAAAACTTTAAAATGCCAGATGTAAAGTGTGTTGTTGGGCCATAAAGTATCTTTCAAGACGAGGGCATCATGGAATCGGAGCCTGTATTCGTTCCAGTTCTTTCATCGTTAAAACATTGTGCCTGTATGATTCTAGTGTCAAGTTCAAGTATCTTCAACATCCTTGAAAACATGCACATTTGAGATCGATTCTAACTCTTGGAGAGAAGTTTGGATAAAACATACAATTCTTCAAGATACTAGTCTATTCCCACACCACGTCATGTTGGACAATGTCATTGACTCATTTAATTTCCAATGTACTCTTCCTCACGCTCTTTCTTCCTCTCTCTTTGTCCTCTCTTTCCAGCGGATAGTTCCTTTCTGTTGGCTAACGCTCAAATCGTTGATTTCCCCATCGTGTACTGCAATGAGGCCTTCTGTAAAATTAGCGGCTATAATCGTGCTGAAGTTATGCAAAAGTCATGCAGGTAAGGATCGCGTCCGGAAGTCGGCAGCGCAGAGGAGATGCAGTGCAAAAAGTGCGGCCAGTACTGGGAAGCGTCCATCAACGCCATTACAGACACACGTGCGAATGGGATATCTAACTCCGCGACCACCCTTGCCGGGGCTTTTCGTTTTACAGACCGGTAGCGAAATCCGATTTACTTACATCCTTCTCGCTTTTGCGTTTTTTTTTATCACATTAGGTGCGGCTTCATGTACGGCGAGCTGACGGAGAAGGAGACGGTGGCCCGGGTGGAGTACGCACTGGAGCACCAGCAGCACGACCAGTTCGAGGTGCTACTCTACAAGAAAAACAGTACGTATCGACGCCCACGGGCGAGGATCTGTGCGACAGCTCACATACCAGCCGCAGCAGGGCTTAACTCCTGATCCAATTAAGTTGGGCCGGGTTTTGATCGATACGCGTCGCTGTATTTGCGATGATTAATGGTTCCGCGGGTACCCGGTGGTCGGGGCCAGGTGCGATCGAACCTGCTGTGTCACGGTCGATGGCTATTACAGGAGCGGGAGAAAAACCGAGTAAAGATCCCGCCGAACGTTCGAGTGTGCCCGACGGCAACGTCTCCTGCTCCATCGATCCGTGTGTTTGTGCCGTTCGCGTAATCTTGTTCCGAGCAGTGAAATTGGGGGTGTATGTCATTACCACCATTAGCGTCCCGACCGACCGACCGACCGACCGACATCTAATGACCGTTTTCCTCACGGTGGAAATGTGTGGCGTAGGCCCGACCCGGTTCTCCACCAGCTCCACTAATGCCTCCTTTTGCGCGTCACTTTCGTTCCCTACCAGAAACACCACTATGGCTCCTGCTCCAGGTCGCTCCCATTCGCAACGAGCGGGATTTGGTTGTGCTATTTTTGCTGACGTTCCGGGACATTACCGCCCTGAAGCAGCCGATCGACAGCGAGGACACGAAAGGAGGTAAGTTGCTAGCGGAAGCGCGCACCCGGTTCGCTCCTGTGTTTTTTGTCCATTGATTTCATCTTAACCCGAGGGCGCTTCTGGGTGCAGTTCTGGAGCAACATCCATCACGATGTCACGGGCCCATGATCGGAGAATGTGTCCCAATGACGTCCCAGTATCTCCGGAGCACGTGCCGTATTTGTAACAAACTCCGGCACTTCCGGACACTAATTGTGGAGAACCGACATTGGAAGACATTTTCCGAAATGGCAAACGACTTAAAACGAGCAAATGGCGCCACCCTTCCGGTGGTGACAGTCACGTGGCTACCGAACCGGAAGTCACGAATCTATTGGCAGCAAATGCGAATCACAACCGAAATCAAACTATCATCTTCGCTAATTGGTGGAAATTGATCAATGGAAAGCCACCGAAGAGGTGGTCGCAGGACAGGTCGTTTTATGTACGTCAGATTATTCTCACCCCTCGGTTCCAGGCGGTCGTTGCGTTTTTTTTCCCATTAGTTTATAATCGATTCTGTCCCGAACAACTGCTTTTATACTCGCTCGTCGGTGTGGAATGGGTTTTTAAGTAATTACTTTCTATTTCTGTTTTGTCTTTTTCACTCTCTCTGTCTCTGTCTCTCTAACAAACTTTCTTTCTCTGCTTCGCTTCGGTTATTCTATTCGACACGTTCTCTCTTTCTATCTCTTCCTTTTCTTTGTGCGCCAACAGTTCTTGGTAAGTGTTTAAGTTTCGCGTCCTCGTCGGTCTTATCTCTTCTTCGCGAAGGCGCTATTTGAGAGATGGTTATTTTATAGTTTTTGCTTCGGTTTTTATAACTATTTCGTGTTCCTTTACGCTTGCTGAAGTTTTCAGTTGAAACAAACGCTCATCTATTCGCAGTAGAGTTGCAGCAAGCCTTACATTATGTTCCCTGCTTCGTTGGCTCCTTGCTGCGTAAATTGGTTACGGCAAAAAAAAATGTTGTATATACTGCGCTATTGGCATTGTTCGTGAAATTATCGCTTTAATATAATTCCATCTGCCGCAAACACACTTTATTTATACTTACTTTAACGTAGTTGTAAAGGAAAATAGTACGCGCAAAATAGACGTGGGGAAAAATGGTCGGGAAATCGCATTCAAAATGGATGAGCCAACCGTCGCCTCCGATTGGAACTCCTCCAACACTGTTGCATCGGTACGGTGCATGAGGCTTCCACGGCCACAAGAATTGGGATCAATTTTGAAGTGCTCCTTCTGCTCTCCTTCCCTATCCACCCTCAAGCCTCCACGGTCGATTGGGTGAAAATGAAAATGATGCAACAGCGCGCGCGCGCCACACGATGAAGAATGGGCGGCAAAAATCGTTAAGCCCATTCCCCGTCGGAGCCCCGGAAGCCTGATTTCTTTGTTAATCAAATTTGAATAAGCAATTCTCGATTTCCACCCGCTCCACAATGCCGATCGCGTCAGGCTCTCCTCCCTCCTCCTCCTCCCCCTCCCCCTGCTCGAATTGCCATGATCAACAGGAAATTGTAACCTATCCGAGCGCCTTTTCGCAGCGACCCAGGCCCGGAAGCTCGGCAAAGGCAAGCAGCACCCCATTGATTGTTGATGGCATAATGGTGGACGATTTGAAAAGGACTCGGTGTTGGGTTCCCTTTTTTCTTTCTTGATGGGCCGCTCCTCGCCTCCCTGCACAGCGCCACCCCATTCGGCCGTCCGCATCTGCCTTGGGACGGGGCGGTGCGCAGCGAAGAAGCAGGTCGACCGAACCGAACCTGACAGACGCTACCGCCAGTCGGCACGGTGTCATGTTTTTCGGTGTCGGCTTACTTTCTTCCCCTGCTCCACTGCTCACTCCCACCCTGCGGTCGCGTTTTATCTACTCTAAAGCTGTCCTCCGCCTGCCCGGTCCGAGTGCTGTATCGCTACGTGTTTCTGCAGTATTTATCTACTCGCTTTTAATCTTCGTTCCTATCCGCTCTTAATCGTGTGTTATCATGTTTGCTTTTCCGTTTTGCTTTGCTTAAGAGTGGTTTCCGTTTGGTTTTTTTTTCCATTCTTCTTTCTGTTCCGTGTACATTCACTGTCAAGCGGCTTAAACGATTAAAACATGTTAACGTTATTATATACTCCACACGAAATGCTTTATTATTTCTTTCCCACTCATATTGTTTTCTCTTGCATCAACCTCATCTGTTCCTGTTCTCATCCTTGTGTTGTTTGTGTTGATTTGATCAGTTTCCGTTCGCAGAAGCGCCAGCCATACACCATCCACACCGGTGTGCGTGATCATTGTTTCGTCTTCTGTGTGTTCTGGGTGGTTGTGCCCTCCCGTCCCATGCGTGTTAGCACAAAAACCCACCATGCACCAAGCGCTGCGCCAATACATTAGCTTTAACTAGATAAAACAGGGAATCGAACCTGTAGTTTTTGCTAGAAATAACACTCAAAATCGCCCAGCATCAGCACAACAGCATCAGCAACAGTCTTTCCGTGTCGCATCCCTGTCCGCTCTCTGTATGTGTGTATTTTAAGCCTCTCACCCTCGCAGTCTCTCGTTGTCACCCAGGTCGGGTTTGGAAATGTTGCTGCCGAGACGGACAACGAGAAGGTATTCACTATCTGCATGATGATAATTGCAGGTGCAGTGTTCTACGTTCCGTTGCCACGTCCTGTTGTTTTGATTACCTGTACTCGCTTGCGTCCACACCTTTCGCGTAGCTTGGCAAAGTTTGTCGGTTATTTTTACCATAGAAAATTAAAACTACCCCGTGCCATACATTCCCGACCAGGCCGACCACAAACGGTTGCCAACGGCAATGGCCGTTGTGTGTGCGCTATGTTTGGAAACTCGTGGAACGACGGGGATGGCAGTGGCGGTCTGCACCTGCAGCTCGATCGCTAACATTTTACACATATTTGAACATGTAAAGCTAACTTTTCCCGTCTCCTACACTCCGACCGCCCTCCCACAGGTGCAGTACAGTTGGCTGTGGAAGCTGGCCAACGTCACCCAGAGCCCGTACTCCTACATCTGGTCGAACGAGTCCAACGCACCGGAACTGGTGAACGGTCCGTCGAGAAAAACGATGTACGTTACGGCGTTGTACTTCACCATGACATGCATGACATCGGTAAGCAAATTAAACTATTGATCCATGCCCCCCGTCTGTGTCGCTCCATGTCAGAGGATCCATTGTGTAGAGCGCTCCACGCGTTCGCCATTGTACGAACGAACCATCTAGCGCTGCTGTACGCGACCATTTTCGGTCACGTCACCACCATCATCCAGCAAATGACGTCGGCCACCGCAAAGTACCACGACATGCTGAACAACGTGCGCGAGTTCATGAAGTTGCACGAGGTACCGAAGGCCCTGAGCGAGCGCGTTATGGACTATGTTGTATCAACATGGGCCATGACGAAGGGGCTGGACACGGACAAGGTGAGTCGCTCTCGACCGGTAGCAAAAACCCATTACGCTCGCACGGATGACCCTCGAGGTGTATTGGCTGCTGGATGCTGGAGCGCACCGGGGTCGAGTTATTAATCCCTTGCGGGCCAGCTGCCATCGGCTGGCATGTTGGATGGGATTTTATATTTACACGCACCCGTTTGCAGGCAGCAGAGCCCATTACGAATTAAGTGGAGGCATCAAAAAGCTGCTGGCAAAAATAATACTCGCTTCTGTGTGAACGAACCAACGGAGCCACGCGATTTGGAGCGAATTCCAGCCTATCTGGTGGGTGGGAGAAATTAGTCATTTAAAGATGCATTACCGAGTCGATTACCGCGTAGTTTACCGCGGTGATGAAGTATCCGTTTGCGGTGTGTATGTGCCTTGTGAAGCCAAAATGGTTTAGTGACCGGTCTTGGTACATGAAATATGCAACTCCACAAAAAACGGGAACCATCCTGAAAAGCTGCATCGCCATCCGAATAAAGTTGACCGTGGCGTAAAACCCCCTCCAGCACACGGTACTGATTTATGTATGTTTTGCTATTCTCGCCCTCCCCCGTAGGTCCTAAACTATTGCCCAAAGGACATGAAGGCCGATATCTGCGTCCATCTCAACCGGAAGGTATTTAACGAACATCCGGCGTTTCGATTAGCATCCGACGGATGCCTCCGGGCCCTGGCGATGCACTTCTGCATGTCGCATTCCGCACCGGGTGAGTAGGCGCTCCCAGATCGCCGGGCCGGGCCGGTCGGGATTGGTTTTCATTTCCCATCGTTTATTTCCGCTTCCGGTGGCGGTGCCGCACCGCCTGGGGGGTGCAAAAATATGCGATAAATCATGCAATTGCGGTTTTGTTGATGTGCTCGTCCCGCAGGTGATTTGCTGTACCACACGGGCGAAAGCATCGACAGCCTGTGCTTCATCGTGACGGGCAGCCTGGAGGTGATACAGGACGACGAGGTGGTCGCCATCCTCGGCAAGGGCGACGTCTTCGGCGACTCGTTCTGGAAGGACTCGGCCGTGGGGCAGAGTGCGGCGAACGTGCGGGCGCTAACTTACTGTGATTTACATGCGATAAAGCGAGACAAGCTGCTCGAAGTATTAGATTTTTATCAGGCTTTTGCTAATAGTTTTGCGAGGAACCTAGTTTTAACGTACAACCTAAGACATCGACTAATCTTTAGGTAAGTGAGCGCTGGGGCCGTGCGTATTCTATGGGCCGAAAATAAATCGCTCTCGATATCTCTCGCTGCCCGCAACAACGCAAACAACGAACAGGAAGGTGGCGGACGTTCGGCGCGAGAAAGAGCTAGCGGAGCGGCGGAAGAACGAACCACAACTGGGCTCTAGTCAAGATCACCTGGTAAGAAAAATATTTTCAAAATTTAGACGAGCTCAGCAAAATGCACAAGGAACCAAGGACCAAACTGGTTCCGTTCAAAGCGACGTTGAGAAGGGCGACACAGATACAGACAAAGGAAAGGTGAATATTTTAACACTACCACTCCAACAAAAAAAAACACTTGAAATTTCTCTTCGTTTGTTAAGAAAACAGTACTCTCTGCCCGACCCTATCCTCCCTCCAACGTGATAGATTAAGTGCAAGAGTTGTCCTGCGTATGTGGAGCACACCGGCGTACTTGTACACCACTCGTTTTAGATTAGGTCTTTAGGCATAGAGCCGGTGTGATGCCGTCGTTTGCTTGCGATCGTCCTTTTTCTCTTTGGTGTAGTAGTGATCGATGTTAGTTGACGTATGAGTTGAGTAAATGTTCCCGTTTCGTTTGTTTACTACACGTTTTGTCGATGACGTTCGATGTGTCAAAGTAGACGACTTTCGTTTGTTTGTTTGGTTTTCCCCTTTAGTAGCTGTTTCGTTGGAACACTAACATGTTTTAGCGATCGATGTCATATGATTTGTAGGCAACCACTAGTCGATGTTGTTCTGTTCGAAAAGAACTAGCAAGCAAGCAGAATGGCTCCACACAATCAGTCTACAATGTTCGTAATTAGCTCCAAGATCAATCAAACGTTGCAAACAAGCTGTTCTAGCTACACCGACTGTCTTAGACCGTAATTTACATGGTTGCACGTGCTTCACTGCCTGTTTTACTTCTCCCCGTACACGCTCCACTCCAAGAATCCTGCTGGGAGAGCTGACATTAAGAACCCCTCGTTGCACTAACGCTCCCCAAGAACTCAACCACAGATACACTCCGATCTTAGTACCGTATCGATGTTGTGATAGGTTTACGTTACCAACGCTTAGTGTCTCCCCTTGCCTATGATATCTCTCGTTCTCGCTTCCATTCCGTCGGCTTTTACACTAACGCACAATGTGTCCCTACTTGCAGCTACCGGCGAAGTTGACGCTGACGGAGGATACGCGCGCGTTAACCACGGCCGGGCCGTCACCGTCGCCATCGCCGTCCCCGTCGTCCGGGCCACCGTCGGCCAAGGGTCCGCGGGCCAGCAAGTGGGGCCGGCTGCTGGGCAGCTCCAGCGTCGACTCGGCCAGCGACACCAGCACAAAGGTAGCCGTGTCTAGAAGTTTAAGTGCACGCGAAAGCTTACGTGAAAGTGCACAAGGTAGAGCGAGCTCGAGCTCGAGTAGTAATGGCGGTCAAGGCAACAAGGTAGCTCGTTCCGCGTGTCTGTGTGTGTCTGTGTTTTGTTTGTGGAGTGGCGCATGCATCAACACATGAAAACAACTCACACTCGCAATTTCTCACGCACACACACGCACACACACCACGATCCGTTCAGGCCAGGTCACGCTAATATGTCTCTCTCTCTCTCTCTCTGTGTCTTGTTCGCTGTCTCGCTGTAGATATTCCCCAAGACGCCGAAGCTGTCACCAGGCCCGGGAGCGACGCTGGCACGCCAGGACACGATCGACGAGGGTGGCGAGGCGGACCACACACCGGCGGTGCAGAGGCCTCCGCCCGACCGGCCGGTCGTCCACATGGAGCGCGAGGTGAAGCAACCGTCGCTGGAGCGACAGCCGACCGAGCGCGATCGGCTGCTGGATACCGCCACGACCGAGCGCGTCCGGGAGCGGGAACGGGAGCGGGAGCGGGAACGGGAGCGGGAGCGGGAGCGAGAGCGCGAGCGGGAGCGACAGATGGAGCGGAACCTGTCGCTGGAGCGGGAGCGTCAGATCGAGATGGCCCAGTCCCGATCGACGACCTCCGACACGTACGACACCGGGCTACGGGAGCAGCCGTCCACGCTCGCCCAGCGAGATCTCATTGCGACGGTCCTGGACATGAAGGTCGACGTGCGCCTGGAGATGCAGCGCATGGCACAGCGGATGAGTCGCATCGAGGAGCTGCTGAACGATCTGCTGTGCCGGATCCAGATCGACTCGTCCGGCCAGAGCTCACCGGGCGACATGCCCTCGGTCATAGCCGCGCCGGGCCCGAGCACGTCCGGCGCGGTCCCACCGGCGACGGCACCCGCCAACCCGGGTGCCGGCCCGGGCGCACTAGGCCTTAGTCCGGCGACCGCCGCAGCGATCGGTCCCGGTGGCAACGGGCTTGGGCCGATCCTGCTGCGCAAGCGGCGCTCCAAGAGCCGCAAGGCGCCGGCCCCACCGAAGCAGAGCCCGGAGCAGACCTGTCTGCTCGACAGCGAGCTCCCGTCGACTTCGGCCACGCGCAAGCGCGAGTTCCTCTAGCCCCGGATACTGCTGCGCCACCAGGCGGACTATCTGCCCGAGCAGTAGCACGCTCCATCCGGCGCTCCTGCACGCAGCGCACCTTCTCCGCATCGCGCGAAACGCTCATCTGACAGCGGTCCCGGCGGTCCGTAGCTTGTCCTCTGTTTTAGTCGCGCTACTAGCGAGCACGCTGCCTCACCGCGCACCACACACAGACACACATCCCACACGCCTGTCAGCACAGACCGCACAGCGACAATCGGTACACCACCACCACAGCCCACGGGTCCCTCACGCTCACGGACCAGCAGCATGCCTACTTTTGCCTACTTACGTTCGGTAGTTTTGAGCCCGGTGTGGTCCGCTCCCGGATGCGCCAATTTGTAACATATCTATACTGTAGGATTGAGTTGAACGATTCGTAGTGCGCGCTCACAAGCTCAGTTGCGTATAGCGTATTTTAAAAACGATCGTATTTGGCGGCCCCACCCTATCATAAATTCTGCATCAAAGCAAGCAGCAGGGAGGGAAATGCACTGCATATATCATTAAACCATTAGCATCGGCACTGAAGGCTAGACTAGGTCAGCATTTATTAGGCTTCAATTGCTACGACGGAGGGGACGCACTGGAGGATGGCACTGTATGATAGTAGTTCAATTGCGTTCGAAACAGTATAAGGAATTGGCCCGGCCTGCGGGAGAAACGATATTATTACAATCATTTTTATTACAGACGCGCGCGCACCTTTCTCGCGAGGTGTACACTCCTTATCCACGTCGACTTTGCAAGGGGAAAGTTTGTAAAATCCGCAACAGAACAAACAGAATCACGTATTTACAGCAGACGAGAGGGAATTGATATAGTTATGAGCTGGGAGGAGTGCACGGATATGGGAAGCTAGAAACGATTTAGACAAAATTATCACGTTCAAATGTTATCGACTACTAGTGGAGCACACGTGGTTTGCATGATTCCACGATTTTAATGCTGTACATCAAATAGGATTATATGCTCATTTATTATCACAATTATCATTCGTTTCATGCCGGTAGGCGGTATGAAAGCATGCGGCTAAATTTAAAGCTTTTGTTCTCTTACGCCTCGTACTAGTAGCGACTGCGAACACAACAAAAAAGATTGGCTCGTGAATGATTGTGATGAAAATCTTTAATTTGGAACAAATAGTTGATACTCATTACTTGTTAAGAAGCTGGTTCGTTCCTTACTGGTTTGTAGATACAAGCTGCGCACAGACACTGAGAGCAAGTTTTCGTTCATTTCTTCGAGTCAGAGGTAGAAAGGAGTTTGGGAAATTTCCGTTTGCATGCGTGCGCGCTCACAAGCTCAGTTGCGTATAGCGTATTTTAAAAACGATCGTATTTGGCGGCCCCACCCTATCATAAATTCTGCTTCCAGCCTGCTCTGCCTGCCAACCTGTCGTCGACATTGTCTCCCCCTTTCGCAGCGCAACCGGTGTGAAACGGAAAACGTTTAGAGAAAGAGAGAGAGAGAGAGAGGGGAGAGAAGAAATCACAAGAAACAAGCTGGAAGACTGTTAATTTTACAAAATGACACTGCAACCACATGCTTTACCGGTAGAGAGGAGCGTGACCAGGAGGAATGTTGTTTGAAGTTGACGCTCTACCTTTATCATTAGCATCGGCACTGAAGGCTAGACTAGGTCAGCATTTATTAGGCTTCAATTGCTACGACGGAGGGGACGCACTGGAGGCTTGTAATATAACGGTCCATGCAGCTGAAGCTCGTACTAGTCAATATACTGTAATAAACTAACTCAAAGCAAGAAAGGCAGGACGGTATCCCGTGTATAAATAGCAACCGGAAGGATCAAATGGAGCAAAAGCATAACAATAAGCGATGAATGTACCACGTTGCGGGTGTCCCACTAGCGGACGAATGTTAAGATTCACACAATATTCGCCTTATATACGAACGGAAAAGCAAATCCCCATAACACATTAACTTAGCGCCGCATTGTATAAAGCAACGCATTCGTAGCCTAGCTCATTTAGTTTAGTCGCACGGCAATATGCCTTTGCTAGTAACTCTTACTCGAAAGCAAACCAACACCTACAAGAAAAGCCACACGTACAGACGAATTGCAGACCAACTTTTATAAGGCGATGTTGGGAGTTAGGCTTAGGCTCCCGGAACGCAAGTAGGATCCGGACCGTGCGAGTGTGCAAGTAAGCGAATAATCAAACCAGAAACGATAATACATAGAACTGTAGCAATTTCAGTACACGCCTTCTATAACATGCATTAACACGATGGAATTCTATTACAATAATGGAGCGAACAGCAAATGCAAATCAGATTAACTATTCTTGTTGACGGGTATAAACTATTCTTGTGGATGTTGTGGCTGGAAGGCGAGCGATGGAAGCGATATCCTGTCCTGTTCCCCCGTGTCCTTTAGCAATTTCCCATCAACGTCCATCATTGTCTGTCCTTTCCTCCTTCGAGCGAAGCTTCCTGTGCTTCACGTTATATATATATACACTCATATTTATATATACACGCTACAAACAAACAAACAAACAACACGCTCTCATAGTATATCGCAAAAATATCGCAACTATGCGCAGTATCTCGCAGTAAGATGAGCTGGTTGCGATTGTGAGAAAAAAGGGTACATAAACAAGTTATGACGTAAATCGTACGCTCAACTCAATACCGTATTCCGTCAAAAACGAAAGACAATGAGAACAGGCTAGGAAACTAATAAGGAAATTAATGAGTATTAAAACAAAACCAAGAGAGTATAAAACGAAACCAAATGAAACGAAACAAAACGGTTCATCTGCATTCTGCAAACGCATCATACCGAGTAGCTAGAACGATAAAGTTGTTAATTGCGTGGAAGCGTGCGGGACGGTCGAGAACGAAATCACAACACGCGCGCGCGGCTGTTAAGTTACGTCTTTCGTTCGTTTAAATGTTCCCTCTGGCAAACGGATCGCAAGTAATACCACTAAAATTCCTTCTAACATTCTTAATCGTTTCCACTAGAATTCGAACCGTAGAGTTTTCTTCGCCGTACCGTTAAGTCACACATCGTAGTGCAAACAGAGTTGTTGCGTTTGGTTGTGGAAGCGGGCGAGTCAAGTAACGTAGGGTAGTGTTTTTACATTCCGTAGTATTTCCACTTACACACACACACTTTAGTAGTCCCATTCCATCCACTCCACCCAGTACCAAAAACTGCACGCGTTGCTCACCATGATTCTTCCTTTTTCACATTCTGCTTTCGATTGGTGCTGATGCGAACGGGGGGAAGTAGTAGAGTGGATTATGTTAAGAGATTTCATAAACATAGAGTTCACCAAGAGTTTCACGCGAGAGCGCGCGCGAGAGAGAGAGAGAGAGGGCGAAAAAGTGTAGAACAAGAAATTAAACTGAAAAACGAAACGACTCGAATGGTTTATCATGCCGAACTGAAGTACTAAAACAAACAAGACAAAACAACTCAATCGAGAACAATTATACTGTGCGATCCGGACGGTGGAGCGTTCTTCAATTGACTCGTCGAAGTTACGCCGAAGAAGGAAGCAGACGAAAGAAAAGGAGTGCAAACAAACTGCTAACAAACACTATTTGTAAATATTTGCAAACATCGGAGATATGAAACAACCGAACAGTAAACGATAATTGCTATAAACGAAACCGAACTGAAGCAAGTTATTTCGAAGGTATGACAAGTCGGTGAGTAGCCAATAGTTTCCTCAGATCAAGTAATGTCTTATATATTGTCGTAGTAACTAACTTATCCTAAGCAATTCGCCACCTACGCCAGCTCGATGAATGAAACGCGATTTGCGATCCCGCACAGGTTTCTCCCGATCGCGACCTTCACGTATCCACGATCGCCGAAGCGTGGTCCCCAGGAGTTTTTCACGATGTAGTACGGCACGGTCACGTTCAGCTCGTACCCAACGATGGCCACCGCGTG
>KZ071545.1:199316-218088 GCA_002091845.1 Anopheles cracens | reverse complement strand
AGCCCCTAGTGGTGGTCACGGGCATGTTAGGGCGTATCCCTAATGTACGCGTGGGTTTCCGATGGAACCAGATACGCTGCTTGTGCTTCCGGACATCGATATGTATTTCTGCTTGAAATGTCGATATTTGAACTTTCCCTTTTCCCGTATGTGCTAGCATTGGTTCTTCCCTAGATCATCATTAGGGCTTCCATTAGTTGATTTTGACATATAGCTGTCAGCGTGCATGGGGAACATGGCCTACTATGATTGCTTAATCCAAACGCCAACACTTACCTTCAGGATCATTACAATCCGGTTGAGTCGCTTCAGAATTTCCAACGTTCGCGACTCCTCGATGTGCTCCGTGCTGAAGAGACCCCTGATCGAATCCAGCTCAAAGATGATCTGCTTAAACCACAGCTCGTACGCTGCAATTATGCACAGAAAGGCATCGATCACGATCGGTTCCAAAACAGTCACAGTCTACCATTCCTGGTCTGCCTTACCCTGATGCGTGACGATAAACAGATGCTCATCGTGCACCGGTTTCTTGCCCTCGACGGACAGCATACGCTGGGCGCTCAGCACCTTGTCCAGCATCAGGTACTCGCCGTACAGCATGCCCGCCTCGGACCCTAGATGATGTCCACCCTGCACCGAGTCCCTGCGAAGTCAGCATCGGAAACGAACAACAGAACGAAAATAAAAACAACCACGTCTTCTTTCCACCGGCTCTAATCTCATCACGGAATCTGCACAAACGATTTGTTCACGAAAGCAAGTGGCACCGGGTCACTTTGGGTCGCCTTCGGACGCAAACATCACACCTAATCGCGACAACATCTTCCCGTAATGGCCAGTTCGCTCGGAGACGAAATGGCGCGGCCAACAATAGCGCACACGTGGATGAGGCGATGTTGTTGAGGGACACTCACACGAAACCACTCCTCATTGGACAGCTCATGGTGATAGGCGATGATACGATCTTCACTTTTCAACAGCTCTTTTTTATTGTGAAAACTTCACTATTCTGGAGTTCAAAACCAATGCACGTGTTGTTTCTTCTTCCAGACGATCCGATTCGTTCGGTTGCTCGGAGCGAACTGAAGCTTGCATCAACCATCGTGCGCTGGTCGACCGCATGGCAGCGTGAATGGTTGATAAGGAATCGCAGAGTCGCTCGGTACGTTCGTACCCCCGGGCCGTTTGACGATGACGACATCAGCAGTAGGGGAAACCTCGGTCGTTTGCAATCGTGACGTGACCGATCGTCCTCGTACTACGATAACGATCTGACCGGTGAGATATGCCGGTGAAACATATCAGCATCTCCACCGCTGCACGTGCTGACACGAATTTGCAGACGTTCCGATAAACGTTTGCCTCGCAGACACGCCTTTTACGCCTTAACCCCCGTCGGCGATAAGACGACACTTGCTCACTAGAATCCAATCTGTGAGGTATAGATGTGCGTACATTGTAATCGCACGTAGAGTGAATTGATAAGTACGAGACGTGAGCAGCTGAATCTGGCAGAATTTGTAACTATTAATCCGATTTGGGACTCATTGGAATGCTGTTCGGACCGCTTTCGATAAGGATTATCGGTGGACCAATTAAAGTGAGTAAAGTATGCGGTTAGGAAGAAGCCAAAGAAAGTCTCCTTCAACGGTGTATGCTAGGAAGAGAAAGAGAAAGGGCAATTTTTGGGAATCCTACAGCTATTCTCTACGAATGCACGAGACGGGGCACTTGGTTAAGCGTGTTTTTGCAAATATTCTGTTACTTCCGTTCTGGAATGAAGAAGCCTAGTCGAATGCACGAGACGGGGCACTTGGTTAAGCGTGTTTTTGCAAATATTCTGTTACTTCCGTTCTGGAATGAAGAAGCCTAGAAACGAATGCTCTATTCATAACGATTAATCATAGCAACTAATCTCGCGGCAATGCCCCGGTTGATTATTACCTTTTTGCGGTCAACCGTTAATTAATCTTCCATCACAAAACGCTAACTAATCGGAACATTGATGAGTAAAAACATGCCTCCCGGAGCATCGTTCCACACGCACTGGGGTGCTTTAGCGTGACATCCTACTGTCCGGCACAATGAAACATTATTACTCATTATTTAACAGTGCCGGAAGCGCGTTTTAGTCAACAACAACAGTTTAGATGTTCAATCGACCCCTCGTTTCCAAAACAAGAAAGGGTGCATCCGGTGGGTAAATAAAGCACGTGACGTGATGAAGGCTTCAGACACGAAGCGATTAGGACAGGTGTTCTCGGTTCGGAGGTGATTAGTTTTCAATTTAAAACAAACCTCATTAATGATTCATGTTTTCTTCTTAAGAAAGCGTTTTTCTAAGCGTGCGGCTCTCACGAGCTCTTATCTTATAAAACCGATGGGACGAAATGGAATTCCTTCCGATTTACGGTTCGTCTTCTTCTGTGAGTGGAGTCGCCTATCACACTCGACACAATGGCGCCCAACTTGGTGCTGTACGAAGTGCGCTATGTGCTGCTGGCAATGCTCTACTTTACGCACTGTTTCACAACCAGGATCAAAAATTCCGCATTCGACAAATATATCTACTGGGTGCTTACGGTGATTCCACTGCTCATGCTGTGCATCCCTCAAGTAAGTGACTTTCCCGATTATCCGTGCGCCTGTTTGCGCCGAAATGTAGGCAATCCGCACAGCACAATTTCAAAAAATGGTTTCTGCTACGATCGTTTCGATAGTTCACTTACCTCGTGACCGACACAAAGGACCTGTTCGAGTTCGTAACGGTGCTGGTACCGTTTACGGAGATATTCTTGACGAACCTGAAAATGATCATCTGTAACATAAAGCGATCAAAAATCATCAACCTGATAAACGAACTGCAAGTGGAATGGGCGGAGTGTAAGTTGGATTATAGTGAAGATCGTTACGGCTTCTCTTCTAACCTTGCGATTGTGATTAATGCCAGATCAAAAGTCGGATAGTGAAGAGATTCAGCAACTGCTTAAGACGACCGCGAAGAAAACTCGCATCTTCGTCATCGTCTACACGTTCACGTTCGTGTTGATTTGCGTGGAGTACGCAACGCTGCCGTTGATGAAATCTGTTTACCATCATGTATTTTCCAGCACGCAGTCGAACTACACCATCTCGTTGCCATACATAGCGAAGTGAGAGCGTCTTTTCTAAGTAATGAAACGACGTGAATAACTATGATGCTTCTGTTTTAGATTCTTCTACAGCACCGAAGGCAACGCAAGCTTCACGCTTACATACGTTTTCATCATAGTGGCCGTCTACATCTTAGCGCTCACGCTCAGTGGCTTCGACAGTTTGTTCTCTACGCTCGCCATGCACATTACGACGATGTTCAAGTTCCTGAAGATTGAAATTGAGCAGCTGGAACTGGACCTGCGGGCAGGAATGGCAACTTCGGAGCTGCACGCAAAGTTGAAGAAAATTATTTTGAAACATAAATTCAATCTATCGTAAGTTAATTTCGAGATAACTAGGTTATGATGATTACATGCAACCTTGCTTCTCTAGCTTAATAGACCAACTGGAGGATGGTTTTAGCTTCTATTTGATGATCCAGTTTCTTACCAGTTCAATCGTAGTGTGTGTAGTTTTGTATGAGCTAACGATAGTAAGTTCGTTTGAACGACATAACGACGACTGGAGTAAACATGACTCGACCTTATAGGTGTTTGGCTGGAACGAGGATACCGTCAAAACGCTCACCTACCTTCCCGGAGCTATACTGCAGCTGTATCTGTTCTGTTGGTACGCCCAGAACATCACGGAAGAGGCGAGACTCGTCTCGGACCACATCTACAACATGCCCTGGTACTTGAGCGATCCGGCATTGCAGAAAACGATCCTCATGCTAATGGTTAAGGCACAGAAACCGGCGGGGGTGACGGCATCCAAGTTTTACATGGTCACACTGCAGAGTTTTCAACGGGTATGACGTGATTTGTAACTGAAGTGCTCTTATTTCGTAAATTTTAATACTTTTCACATACTTTTGACAGATAATTAGCACATCTTACTCCTATTTCACGCTGCTGCAGACTATCAATCAGCAATAATGGGGAAGAAGACGATAACATCGAGAAAAAAAATTGGGAATCTTTACGAAACTTAACGAGCTTTTGACGATTGAACCATTTGTAGTGCGTTTAGCATAACCAAAGGCGTAACGTAATTTTAAACATGTTACACGTGGTACACGCTGTTACGATAAGAAAATTTGGAGAAGTTGTAAAAAGTTATAATACAAGTGGAAAATGTAACGAAAGATCGAGTTTATGTGTGTTTTTGTTTATTAACTAAATGTGGTTTTATTTCGAAATATTTATATTCTCTGCGTGCACCGTCGCACTGCTGATGTCTCGCAGCGTGGAAGGACGCGCCAGTCACAAAACCGTGAATCACACACACACACGCGCGCGCATCTTGCCACATTCACATGTGCGCCCCGCCGTACCACACGTTCCGATTGTCCTTTCCGCCGCCCCGCAGACTCTCGAGGTGGCGAATTTCTTTGACCTTCTGGTTCCGCAGATACCACAGATAAATGCACACGATTACGGCCAACACGAACAGCACTATGAATATGATGCCCGTCACCATCCAGGCCGTCTCGGCGTTGGTGGCAACGAAGGGGCTCGCATCACTGTTCCTTTGCTGGGTTGAGTCCACCGCCTGGATGACATGTCCACCGATAAGGGCAGGTAGTAGTACCACGGCAACCGCTGCGATCAGGCCGATATGCGGCGCATGCAAATTGAACTGACTGTTTGCCATGTTTTTAACGCTCGGACTAACTCGGACCCAGACGAACACAATCGCTTCGAAAGTTTCCCACTGACTAACGCTACAGGTACGGCTAAACACACATCAGCGATACGATGATGATGTATGGCCTGAGCAAGGATCAACCGGCTGCTAATCCTCGCCGGCCACATAGATGAAGCCCGATAAAGCGATAACGAGCGATAAGTTGTTCCGGGTGTGTGTTGTGTGTGTGCGGGCGCACGCGAGCGTCCATGGACACCTCACCCACACGCTATCGGCGTACGAACTGAGCGGTCCGATGCCGAGGTTGGGCGATAAAAACAGCGATGCCTTATCAGCGACAGAGGAAGGAACTGCATCATATCAGTCGGTGGACGAGATTTCAGTTTTTGGCACTCACTTCATTGATACCGAGGCGTAGAGGTAAATCAGCGGTGATTTGAAAAGATGAAAGAATTCGATTAGTTTGACCGGCCGGCTGCCTATCAGCGGGAGGGTAAGTGTGATTGATGGCAATACTGTCGGATAGAGTGGAGAAAAGTATGTCAGCCGAAACCGCGATGCACGTGATGAAGTGTTTCGGTTGGAGTGTGATTGGATTAGCCCTAAACAAATTTTATTTGTTCCATATGAGAACAGATAATAAATCAACTTGATATAAGCTCCTAAAACGACCAATGTTTATATTTACTCTCACAATCCATCGAATCACACTCAAAGCAACCTGTAATCCAAGCAACCTTTGCTTTTGATGCACTTCGATTTCCTCTAACAACACACTCAAGTACCTCTCACCCTTACTATCTAGTTGTCATTGACTGCATTCCAGGATGGCTTTAAAATACCTGCACAGATTAGTGCATATCGACGATTACAGCGGCATTAAGCCGTATCGGCGTCAACGTTTGTTCATTGTACCTCTCCGCGGGATTTCAGTGTCTGCTCTAAATTGCGCGTGATTCAGTACTCGAGAGTCAGTCTCCCAGCTGGATCGGTGCCAGTCCATCAATCCAGCAAACCATCGGCAATCCAGTATCGTGTTGTCTGCCGGGCTCAAGAACGTAAGCAATAAATGGTTAAAACTATCAATCAAAGCCCTAAACATCGAGAGGTGTCAGAAGGTACGCTCGATAAGCGACTTATAAAGACGTCACTGGGTGGAACATCATTCGTTGCAGCGCCGGTCCGTTAACATCTTGATTGACGTTCGCAAGACACATCACCGTCGACGGTACGCTTGCCCGGTACTACGGTGACATTCGTTCGGTGGCGCCAATAGCCAAGTGATCCGTATTCTATTTTTGTGTACAGAATTGTGGAACACCGTGCGGATGAAGAATGCAGAGCTTCGCGATCGGTGTACTGTGGAGCGCGTGTGTGCTTACGTTCGTTCTGGGTGCGCCAGCTGACAACGGAGAGTCCTCCTGCACGAAAATAGATTTCGATGAGGCTACGTTGTCATCACTTCAGCAGTGTGGTTACATGCAGGAGTTCGTAGTGAAGCGTTATGATGCCTCCGATCACTTCGATCCGTACCGTCCGGAAGCTGCGTACTATCTGTCGCATCAGTGGCAAGGACTTACCTGTGGCGAGACTGTCGATACGTACTCTTTCAACGAAGAGACTGAGCTACGAATGGCGTATAATTCAGTGTTTGACAGTGGTGCCGTCTTGGAGGTGCGCGTGTACGACGAGGAACGTCTAGATCCGGATAATAATCCGACGTTGGTGGAGGTCTGGCGAACAACCACCTCTACCGAAGATTGGGGATTCTTCCGTGAGAAACTCAACAAAACTGTCAAACAAGCGAAGGTAACGTTCAGAGCTGATTTAATTGACTCAACCTCATATAAATTCATGTCTTTGATTTTCGTTAGATTCAAATTGAAGCGAATATAAATGCGGGAAGTGACTTGGCTATAGAATATTTGACTATATTCAACTACGAGGTAGAAACAGATGAGTGTAGCAGCATAGATGAGTTCACCACGACAGTTGCTACGACTTCCACTACGGAAACCACCACAACTTTTCCACCGGAAACAACAACAACAACACAACCCGTTACAACAACGTCCACCGAGTCAATAACAACGACTGACACAGCTTCGTCCACAACGACCTCCCTCGAAACAACGACGGCGGAAATGACCGATCCTACATCCTCATCCACTGTGTTATCAACTGATACGACGACAACAACCCCCTCCGGTGCAAGTGAAGAACATTCCACTTCCACGCTAGTAACAACGACCACAACGACTAGTACTACAGCAAGCAGCACCGCTGAGACGGCACCGGCACCAACCACTACCACCAACGCCCCGCGAGACGATACTTCAATGCAACCGTCCACCAGTACGACCCAGCAACCAACCACATCGGCAACCACGATGCAAACGACAGATAGCACCAGCTTCACCACCGGTTCCACTACCCATAACCCTCCACCAACCACGGAGTCTTTGAGTGCCAAAGAGTGGTTGTGGATGACGTTGACATCGCTGTTTGCCATTATGTTCGTACTTGCCGCCAGTGCTGCCATCTATCTGTGCTTCGTGAACCAGCACTTGGAGCGGTTAACTGCTAGCCTACTAGGTGAAGTGACGCAGTGCCCATATAAAAATAAAGTTTGAAGGATGCTTCGATAGTCTGATTTTAGTATTAAGCAACTATAACCTTATCCACGTGCCCGCATGTGAATTATCCAATAAAAAAATGGAGACGCAGCTTCTTGGCTATAGTGTGATTTTATTTCTAAAGAATCGTCCGTATTGTAATAGAATCGTAGCAATGTACAACGTCCACCGAACGCACGCGGGTGGCTAAAATAGGTATGCTTCAAAACCGTAAACACTATAAGGCACATTGAAAACCAAAAAGAACGCATATAATCGTCTACGTAACGCTGCCGTAACGCTTCCGGGAGAGTATTTGTTGCCGGGCGGCAGCGCATCGCTGCGGCGCGACGTATTGCTGTGCGTACGACACCCCGCACTAGTACGGGTTGACTGCGGCCAGTCCGACGCGTCCGCTGCTGCGCGAAACCGGTGGCGGCCGCGGTTCGGCATAGCTGTGGCGGTAGCCCTTGACGAGATTGGTCAAACTCTTGGCCGGCATCATCTGGCGCCCGGCGTGTCGCGGCTCGCGATCCAGTCCCGGATAGCGCTCCTCCGGCGCCAGCTCTCGGTATCCGCCCGGTCCCATCGATCCGTTCGCGCCGGATCCACTGTGGCTGCCGTTCGAGCGCGGATGCCCCCTCGGCGGCAGTTCCTCTTCCGAGCTCCAGCCGTTGCTTTCGTGCGAACTGACGGCGGCGGGTTCGAGTGAGCCACGGCGCGGCTGTGGCGGTGCGTGCTCGACTGTACGCTTCACGTGGAGCAGCCGCTCCCGCTCCAGACGCTCCTGCTCGAGCCGCTCCTGCTCGTGACGCTCGCGCTCCATCTGCTGGAACTTCTCCTTCGCCGTCTGGAAGCGATCCTTCGGCGAGATGCGATGCATCGTCGACTCGGGTGAGCTGGTCCGTATCTCGACCGACTTCTTGCGCGGTTCCGGTTTCCACGTGTCGGCCGGTGGTGCTGGCGCTGGTTGCACGTGCTTCGGCTCCTCTCGATGGTACCGCCGACCGGTGGATGGCTCAACGTCGCCATACCCGCCAGACATCTCCTGCCGCCAGCGCTCCTCGTACTTGTCCGCCAGTTTGTACCCGCCACGTTTCGGAGGCTCATCGTGTCCCCCGAAGCGTCCCTCATCGCGGTATCCTCCGTCATCCTGACCCGCACGGTACATCGCTCGCCGTTCGCCGCTGTCGTGCGTGTCTTCGTGGCTGTACCGCATACGTTCGGACGACTTGGTGTGCGCCGGTGGCGAACGATGGTAGCCCTGATCGCGTTCCACCTTGAAATCCTGCCGATCGCCAAAATGGTCCTGCGGTGCGTACTTCGCACGGCCCGACATCATCGGTGGGATACGCTCCGGTGAGAAGTCGCGGTAGTCGGCCCGATCGGTATACGCCACCTGTGCCGGTGCTGGCCCGCGACGCTCGTACTCCTTGCCGCCACGGTACTTACCACCGTCGCTCGCGATATCTCGATACTTCTGCCGATCGGTCAAGTTGTCGCGATATCCACGCTCGTACTCCTCCTCGAAGTCCACCGTCGCTCGCGATATCTCGATACTTCTGCCGATCGGTCAAGTTGTCGCGATATCCACGCTCGTACTCCTCCTCGAAGTAACGTCCGCTGTGCGGTTGCGGCTTCCCGTACTCAAACTCACGGTCCTCTGCGCGATCGTCCGCCGACGGGTAGCGGCCACTCCTCCGACCGCCCCCGTCTCGCTCATCGACGTACTTCTTCTCCTCGATCGTGATTTTCTTTTTGCGCTCCTCCAGCCCGTACCCGTCCGCTGGCTTGTACGCGTTCCGGTAGCGCGGCGTGTGGTTGGTGATGATCGGCTTCACTTCCTCCTCGCGCGAGTTGACCGAGCCCTGCAGGCTGCGGTCCTCCTCGCGGCTGGACGAGCGCTGATGTCGCACGCGGCCCGTCGGTTCGTCACGTACGTTCGGGTACAGGTACGTGGTCGGCGGTGGAGCATCGCGGTACTTGCTCATGCGTGTCACCGGCTGATCGTCCAGATAGCGCTCTGCCGGCCGACCGCCGGCATGGTGATGCGACGAACCGTTCAGGGTCGGTTCTTGGTCGTTCACCCATTCGTCCTCTGTTGGGGGAGAAACAAACAAAACATTAGCTACCGAAGATATTCACCATCGGAGTTCAACCCGACATTATAAACATACGTCGAAGCCAGTGCGTGAAAGCAATGGCTACTAAGCACGTGCGTTGCATTATGACAGGTGGTTACGCCACGCAAGCAGGGTTATTACCCCGGATCAAAGAGTTAACTACCACTCCGTGCGCCATTAGGACCTGTGCCGTTTGTTTTTCCTCAATGAATCATTGGGCTTTTTGTAGCGTTTGTAACCGGCGAGGCTCAGCTGTTTGACTGGCAAATTGCATCATTAGAAAGTGTTGCATGAGATGCATCCGCTACCAGCCAGACAATCGGCTAAACGGCTCAACACACACAAACACACACATGTGCGCTCGCGTGCCGGTACTAACCGGTAGTAATAGTATGCGCTTTTTTCGTGCGCCTCCCAGCACCTTCCGGTCGGTGGAAAGTAAACAAATTGATCTGCAGCGCACTCCCGAAACTCTCGGTACTCAGCACCGCCAGAGGGATCCACGCGCGACCGTGAGGGTGAGTGAAAGTTCAAGCGACAGTGCTGCCGGTTTGACTTGTTTCGTCTGCATACGCTTATATTGCTCCGCTGGCAGGCGGAGAAGATGCTGCTCGGCGCGCATAAAGGTATAAATAATGCTAAAACAAGGTGGTGGAGAGAGATGGAAAAAACGCATCGCTTTTCCATTTCTAATTAATTAACCCCGTGAGAAAGTGGCTTAACACGTTTGTGGCTGCTGAGTTCGAGGGTCTTCTGGTGTTGTGGCGTGTAATTCGCGCAATTACTCGCGTCGCACCTGCGCATCCCACCCTGCCACACGTGCGCATAAATCAAAAACTGCTTCGCGTGCGAATGAACCCCCGCTAGTACTCACCGCTGGAGCTCTGTGGCTCGTGACGCTCGGGACTCGGCGCGAGGTCGGATCCGATGCCGGATGAGCCGCGGGACGATACGCCGTGCTTCTGGTTGCCACCGGTGGACGGTGTGATCGACCCGGTCAGACACCCGTTGCGGAACCTGCGCGGATGGGAAGCGAGAACATGAGCATGCGTCCTCCAGACACCTTGGAGCGTGAGCTCCCGCTAGGGTACTTACCGTCTGGCGGCCGCATCGCTAGCACTGTGGACCGCTTCCTTCTTGTGATCCGGTTCCTTCGTGGGCAGCAGCAGCGGCACGCCGCCGCTCAGCTTCTCGCGCAGTTCCGCCGCCAGCGAGTCGTACAGCTTGGACTGGCTGATCAGCGGCGACACCGGGCCCGACGTCGGCGAGTGCTGCTGCTCCTCGGAGCACTCGGACTCGCGCGTACTGGCCGTGCCCGTGTCGCTGCCGTGCGACGAGTCCGGAAAGCGGCGCGGCGACTCGAACCGGCGCGGCATCCTCTTGCGGCCGTCCGCGATCGGAACCGCACCCGGCGGTGTCCCGGTCCCGGTGAGCTGAGCCGCCAAACCGAGCCTGCGAAGTGAAACGGAACGCTCTTTGAGTGCCACATTCCAGGGGGACCGATTGGGGAGACCTTTTTTTTTTTTGTTTGGGCCGATCGTCGCAAGCTCATTAACCGATTGGGATAGTTTATTAAGAAGCCTCGAGCGATACTTACGTGCGTCGAGCGTTCGCTTTCGTTCGCCCGCGAGCAACGCGACGGGACGGGAGACAAAAATGTGAAAGTAAACACACTCGCTCGACGTTCGGAGTTCGAGTGTCAAAAACCGCGCAATCGCCCGGCGTTGGGAGTGTCCCGGCGAGGGCTCTTCCCTTCGCGCGGACCCGAGAAGGATGGGAAAGCCTGTCAGAAAGCCGGCCGCCGGTATGAGAAATTTCACCGCCACCGCCGTCCGGATATTTGGATACTTTGAAGATGATTAATATTTCTCCCCTTTTGTAGCCGAGAGTGATGGGTTTTTCGGGCACTTTGAGGGGGGCCGTTTCTCGATCGAGCATGGTCACGGCAATAAATTGATGAGAGCGCATTCGAGATGCTTCAAAGCCATCTGCGGTGGTGCTTTGATATATGCGGTCGAGCTGACTCACGGTTTCGCTTTTGGCCCGAGCGCCCGAAGACACTTGTCGCGCGATCGATACCGGCGATCGACATCTAGGCCAACAGACAACATGGCGACATCGGCGACGTTTCCTAACACCGCGCGGTTGAGAAACCAGCAGGGAGCGAGTGTGCCCGACGATCTCCGCCGCATAAATCCCCCGATCGTGGTTGGGGCCCGGTTTCGGTACCTGTCTCACCGATCGTCCTCCAGCTGACCGTACACTGCTGACCTAAATCCCACCGCACCAGTAGCAGCAGCAGCAGCAGCAGCACAAGAGTGATTGTGTGGCCCGATCGGCCACGACACGACAGATTCACTTTCCTCTGCGGCCATAGCGTTTTTAATCACCCGCCCAGTCGCAGAGTGCGAGTGGGAAAAGCTGGCGCGGCAAGTCGCTCCGAACGACAACAGAGAACCTGTGCGAAAGCACCGATGGTGGACGCGAAAAAAAAAGAAGCCCAACAGGGATGTGGCGGAAATGGAACTAACTGTCGTGCGCGTGGAGGAGAAAGAGCGCAAGGAGGGAGCGAGAGTAGGAGCAAAAAATGGAAAGTGATTGCCGGAGCAGGTTGGCACAGCCCCGCGACGCGCATTTGCTTTTAATGCCGATCCCGCCCCTTGGAATGTGCGATCGCATCTTGGCTTTCTGAGGCGTTTTTTTGTTGTTGTCCTCAGTGACCGCTGGGCAAACGGTAATTGATAAAATCTTGCCCCGGCACAATCGTCAATGAATTGGAGCTTGCGGCGGTGTGGCCCGCTGCGGTTGATGTTGCGAGCGAGCAAAAACAAAACCGATTTGCGGCCGCACCGTGCCGACGACCAAGGACGGTTTGCGTTCTGAGCCATTCCGTTATGCAATTGTATTTATGAAGCAGCGTTTGGTCGGCGCTCGAGATCGAAATCCGACGCACATTCCATTCCGACGCAGAAATGCCTGCGCAACGTCCGTCGATCGGTAAAAAGGCAATCGTGTCAAAGTGGGTTTCGGCGTGCGTCTGGACGAGAGGGAGGTTTCGCTTTATGAGATCGTGTCCAATCAATGTCGGCTCAATCGGTTCGAGAGATCGGGCCTGCCACGATCGACACGGGTCGTAAATGAAGTGAACCTCATCGCCTAATAGTTGTGGGTTTAACTCGAAAGACTTAAATGCCTTGTTAAAGCGACGAACGTACGGTGCGCAAAATCCGTGCGCTAGCTCGCATATCAAACACACATGAACCGATGCAATCACATCCGCACGGGGCTTGCCGCTGCATGCGAAAGGCGAAAGGGAAGAGCTTTACGATATCACCTTTCCAGCGGCAGCCAACCGCTTACCAATTGGGTTGAACTTTCGATCGTGCGCAAACGAGATGCCCTGGCGAATTCGTAATACGTAGTCTATAGTTTATAGTGGTTGCGGAAAACGCTGCCTGACTCGCGGAAGAAAGTGAAACCGACCGGTCATGGCACACACACAAACACACGTGCCTGATTGGTGAACTTTGTGCCTTTGTGCCACACGCCAGACGTTTCAGTGTTGCTTCAATGTTGTAGCAATTTTTGGCCAGATTGATCCACACACACACGATCGGTTCTCCACGCACGAATCGAGTAGGAGGCGAGGCAGCGGCACGGGCAAATAAATTTCCGATTTAACCGACGTTTAATTACGGCGCCGGCGGGAGAAAGTGCCGGTCAAGAGAGCAAATAGAAATAATTTGCCGCGTGAAATCGATACGATAATATTTAGCGAGTGAAGATTTGAGAAAATTTCTATCGCGCACCGCCACATGCTCTCTATACGGCCTCAGATGCCCTACCGGTGCAGATGAACGAAAGTGCCTTTGATCTCAATTCGTTAAATTAACTTTTTTCGCTACAATTTTTGAAAAAAATGCATTCTCGGACCCGATATCTTCATAAAGCCAGCGTTTTTCTTTTCGCTTCTCGTAGCCTCTCTTCTTCCAAATCATTGTTTCGACTTTCGTGTTAGGTTCTCGGTTGGTTTCAATGTTAGATCATGTGCTGGCAGTCGTATTGTTCGACCCGAACAATATAGCGGAGTTAGTAGAGAGATCGCCACACAAAAGGATCGTGTCCTGGCGCACCGAGCGAGTCTTCTGTTCTTAAGCGCCATCGCCATCAGGAATGTGGAATCTACGGCGATCTACGGAGACTGTTTTCAGGCGGCTTGGCGGTCCACAACAAGCGATCGACATTGTAGCTGACCTCAATTAATGTCAACTGCCGGGTTTGGGGATAGGGAGACAATGGCTCCAGAGGACGCCCAACTCCGCCGCTGGGGGTTTTGTGCATAAGAGCGCTGGAACCAGTGCGCCGGTGCAATTCTCCGAGCGGCACACCCGTCGTTTGATGACCGATTGTTGCCGGGGAGCGGCCTGGGAGTTCACCAGGCAGGCATCGGGGCGCCACAAAAACAAGAGCATGAACGGTTTCTCAATCCATCACCCCATAATTATGGCGCTAAGTGAAGAGCGAGAAGAATGGTGGCCAATCCGTCGGGGACGGGGGCTAGTGGGGTGGGAGGCTAGGGAAAATGCAAGAAACATGAACACGAAATAAACGCAACGAAACAGCCGCGAAGCAGCCATTCAATTCATCTCCACGCAAGATGCAAGGCCGCGGTGTTGGTGGTGGATTAAATGACTTCGTTTCTTTATCACTCGCCCGCGCCCGGGTTCGGCCCGGGGCAGCGAGATATCATCACCTGGAAAAACGCTCCCGAGGCCGTAATTTGTAATGAGATTATTTCGAGATAAATTCGACGGAAAAAACGGACCCAAACGTAGTGCAATGGTATTGTGGTGTCGTTCGTGACTTCTGTGCTCATCCGCCGCGAGCGGTCTTTGCGGTCTTCTTGCGGTAATGGATTTGGGTCCGGTCGGGGGTTGTTTCGAAACGTTCAAATCTCTAGCTCCCTGGGAAATGGTGCAAACGCTTTAATTTGATCAAGATATGCTAATCACTCCGCGCGGATAGGCACGGGTCCACCCGACGTACCGGCCCGCACTGGGAGCTTATGGAGGCTTTTGCTCCACATTTGCAAGAGGTTTGTCATTGGAAAGTGCGTGCTAGAGAGATAATGGGGCCCTTTGCTCAACTGTACTCGTCGTTTGGGAATTGGAATTTAATGATGCTCCAGACCGTTGTTGCTGCAAGCACATCGAGTTACATCCGCATTCAATTGGGCAAGTTAAAACCATCAGCATCAGACAGAAAACAACCAAACGAAAACTATCATAATCCGATTATGGCTTGAAGGATTCCTCCCTGGGACTGGGTCATTACGTCCAGATGGAGATTTTGGGGCCGACTATTGACACCTCTTTTATACTAAGCGATTCTTCACACCCGTCCACAGTAGTGACCGTGCCGTAAAGTCGTACAGCACAGGCACTACACTAGCCATGGATTTCAAATTGCTGCTTCTAGCCGTTCTTTGCTTATCAACGGTAAGGTCCAGAACTTCCCATCCACAATTGAAAGCGTCTTGACTCCTTTTCAAGCAGCATTCCAGCTACGGAACGTTGCATTCCGAGCACAGCCAGCTGGAAACTGCTAGGGAAACCAAGCAATGGAGAATTCTTGCAGCAAAACAGCCGTCGACCAGCAGTGCGCGCCCAAGTGTAAGTAGTGATCAGTTTGGATGACAGCATATGCATACGTCTGAAATGAATGTTATTTCTTCTTTGCAGACAACCACTGCAAGAAGACAAACGGTAGGTTTCAATCTTTCACCTGTTGCAACTGTGAATATAGTGCATTTCTCCACGAATTACTTTCTGTGTGAAACAGTCGACCATTAAAGGAGGAACATCGCCAAGAATGACGACGACGACTAAGCGTTCTGGACAGGTGCTTATATCGGAAGTGTCGAGAAGTAGTCCTCACGTTACAAGTGATCTTTGTTTTCGAATCCAATAGCTAGTTGCCGCAAATCCCCCTGGAAAGGTATCAACAACGACACAGCGTTCAGGAAAGGTACCGAATCTGAAATCACAATCGAAGTTCGAAAAACGGTGCATAACACTTTTCAATCCCTTTCCATAGCTGACCGGTACTTCCACGCGAAAACCGTCGACAACGACGATCAGATCTGGAACGGTATGCAATCTTTCGCAACATGATATTCCATAACTAATTTGATGCGTGTGCTTTTCATTCACAGACTAAACCCACTACATACGGCATGACTACAACGGTAAGTTCGATCTATGTGAAGATCTTTACATACAGCTGGGACGCTTCTAATTTGTTGTCCTTATTATAGGCGGTTCGACGAACAATGCCACCGGTAAGTATATACATTCCTAAATAGGTACACATGTTTGTCAGACATGAACCCTTCTCATTCGAGATAAGTATTATCGAGACAACTTGAGACAGCTAAGCAATGATATACTTTTCAGCTGATTGGAATAACGACCACCAAAGGGGCACAGGTTAGTATATCCATATCGGTGTAATTCCACATCATTGCTTTTAATGTTTCCTTCTCATCCATTCAACTCTTAAGCAACCCAAAACTACTACCAAAGTACGAGGCGTACCAGAAGTGAGTTGAAATTTGTACTATACACAATCACGACTACGTTTCTAACTCTTCTAATACTACAATTCCTCATTGCAGAAAATAAAACAAGCTCAAACGGTAAGTTAAGCTATGGGTTTCGTATTTTGTAAGTTATTCCTAATCTCGATACTGGATCTTAGACCCGGCGACCAACTACGACAACAAAGAGATCCGTCCCGACTACGACTGCTCCCGCCTATCCTTATGTAATACCTATCCGAAAAATTGCGTATCAAATACAACCTACTATACCTATCCAATTTCAATTTTTCCGACAGCTTTCGACATATGGTTCGCTATATTCGATAGGACCCTTTTCGATAGGACCATATTCCGCAGGACCGTATTCGATGTATGGAATACAGTTGTACGGATCGCCATCACGACAGTCCAACGAAACTACGACCACCGCAACTACGACGGATCTGAGCAATATGACGACCACTGTGAATCCTCGAGTGTCTAACGAAACTGAGACGGAGAACACAGCTGCTAATACGACCATCAGTGATGCGGAATACGAGGAAACCGTGGAGGAACATCCCGAAAGCACTCCTGACTACGAGTACCCACTGGAAGATGTTAGTGAAGTAAAGGGCAGCGCTGGCAATGGGACCGTGTCATCGACAACGGAAACGATCGCCAGCAACAACACCTCCTTGTCAACCCAAAATCCAAATTTGATCCGAAAGCGCCGCAAAAAAGTGACCACCGTCTCGACTACCACCTCTCATCCAGAAGTGATGCGAGTTCGGCTACGAAGGAAGAAAACGACCATCGCACCCATCCCAAATACCAAGATTGCTGCCAGTGAATTGCCCTAAGCGCTGAGGCAAGTTATCTCAACGCCACTGAACGCCTTGAATATCATGTTTGAATCAATTATATAATATTCACTAATACATATAAATTGAGCAACAATTCGATACGATAAATGCAGCACATGAGAAATTGGGGCGAGGTGCAGCCTCACACTCACTCGCTGCGCCACCGTCGGTAATTAGACACAAACTTGGTCCAAAACGGTAATTGCTGAACGTAAGAGGCGGCAACAGATGCAGACCATCACAGGCACGCATCACTCTAACGCCAATCCGAACTCACCCCGGTCGAGCACAGGTGGTAAAGGGGGTGAGAGGCAGAGAGAAAACTCGTCCGAGACGGGTGGCCGTTTACACGAAAAACTCCGAGTGTCCATAACAACTTGCCTCAGTGCCGTATAATGCGCGTCGCACGTAGAGGCTTTTGATCGGCTTTGCCGGGGCTCGGAACCGCGGAATTGCATCGCCATTTCATAATCGTCCCCGCGTGGCCTCAGTCAGAAAACGGTTCAGCTTAGCAGCGCACTGCAATCCAATCCAACTCACACATTCGCCATTGGCACTCCTCAACGCGTTGAAATCGCAATCGCAAAACAACCGTAAACGTCATAAAACGTCAACGAAACCCGCCACTGGACCGAAAACTTGTCCAAAACGCCGGCGGATTTGGGCCGGGGATTTCTCCCGGCGCGCGATTGCCATTTCTCTAATTTCGCGCGCGAAATGCGTGCGAACGCGTCGCGCGTTGATTGAGGTAGGCGTGCGCACTATCAAGCGATTAGCCTGAGCTCCGCGTGCGTGCACTTTCCGCACTGTGCTGGCCGACACTAATCCATACGTTTCACCGGCTTTTAATTACATGTGAGATAATTTTTCTTCCCCGGCCACCATCGCTTTCTTTCACGCGGAAGGTGTGTGTTTTTTGTGTGTCGGTCTGTCTTTAGTTTTGGGTTTCATTCTCACTGGGAACGGCTCGCCGTGGGCTCTTGGTTTGGCGCGTACGGACGAGCGCGAGCGCGCGCGCGCGTAACCGACGTGACGATATTTTTCACCAGAGGCACCCATTTTTTGCTACTTTTTGCACTCTCCCAATTATTTGGAGTCTACTGTTTTTTTTTTTGCAGCGCAAACACCCCGCTGGTGTTAGTGGCGATGCTAATACGCGTAGAGTACGAGCCTGCCACTAGTTGGGGTGGCTTATGCAACGCCAAAACGCGGCGCGAAGAAGGCGAAGGGGTTTTTGTTAATTATACATTTTTCGGGAACAACGATTTCGAACACAACTGCTACGCCTATCAATCAGCGGGGCGTTGTAATTTTCCCCAGTCGTAATCATGAAATATAAGTGATCCAGCGACTAGAACCCGCGCGTTAGGCGAGGTGCTTCGAGGCATTGTTTTATGCGCTCACGGTCCAGCACATTTATGATGGATTCCGAGTGCGAAATAGTGGAAAATTGATCCGTCAATGCCGAGAGGTGAGAAGCGTTCAGTTTAATTCTCGTACCGTTACCGAACGCAGTGTGAATTGAGGCCACAAACGATCGTAGAAGGGCAATATTTAAAACACTGCTCTCTGAAGAATAAATTATTGCTTTATCCAAATCTAAGCACTGGGTTTTAGAACCTAAACGGTGCTTTTTAAATGCACTTCTAAATGCACTCCAGCCCGCTGTTGTTTTTTGTAGCCTTCCGGTTTCAGCCTTACGCTGTGCGTAAACACACATTCCACCTGCTCACAGTAGGCCGTGTTTTTTTTTCGTATGCGTATCCGTAACCCTAGGCAATCTTCAAAAAAGCACATCTT